>SEYY01001209.1:5000-82500 GCA_009176605.1 Armadillidium nasatum
TTGTTTATTATTTATTACTTTTATTTGTTTTAATTACACACACACACACAACACACACACACACACACACACATATATATATATATATATATATATATATATATATATATATATATATATATATATATATATATATATATATATATATATATATATATATATATATATATATATATGGCCGGATGGCATTCCCCCTCGTGTTCTGAGGGAGTGTGCTTCCGAGTTGGCCCCTGTCCTCGTTCAGCTCTACTCTCTATGCCTTAATACTAATACTTTTCCTCAATGCTGGAAGCGTGCATTTGTTCAGCCGATCCCGAAAAAAGGTAGTCGCTCTGACCCTTCTAACTATCGACCTATAGCTCTCACTTGTGTTCTATCTAAAATTTTTGAAACTCTCCTCAACTCTCATTTCCTGGATCATTTGGAGTCTCATTCTCTTCTCTCTGATCACCAGTATGGCTTTCGACGCTCGAGGTCAACTGGTGACATACTTTCCTATCTTACTGATCTATGGTCTTCTGCCCTTAGGGACTTCGGGGAGTCTTGTGTGGTGGCGCTTGACATATCCAAGGCTTTCGACCGGGTATGGCATGCGTACTGCTCTCCAAGCTCCCTTCCTTTGGGTTTCCTCCTTCCCTTTGCTTACTCTTGTCTAGTTTTCTCTCAGATCGTTCCATTTCGGCTTTGTAGATGGAGCGACCTCTTCCTCCTTTTCTGTCAACTGTGGTGTTCCTCAGGGTTCTGTTTTATCTCCAACTCTATTCTTACTTTTCATTAACGATCTTCTCAACTGCACTTCTAACTCTGTTCACTCTTATGCTGATGACTCAACTCTACATTCTTCTACTCATTTTCAAATCTTCAACTTTCCGATTCTATTCTTGCCGATCTGGATGGAATTTCCCGGTGGGGTCATAGCAACCTTGTGAAATTCAACTCTTTAAAAACTCAACTTCTTCACATCTCCCTCTCAAAAACACCTCCTAACTTTCCTATCCTCTTCGATGGCTCTCCCGTCTCACCTGTAAATAACATTAACATTCTTGGTCTAAACATAAACAACAAACTGTCTTGGAAACCACATATCACAATGGTTGCTAAAGCGGCCTCTAAGAAGCTGGGAGTTCTGTTCAGATTGCGAGAATTTTTTTCTTCTGAGCAGTTACTCCAAATATATAAGGGTCTTATTCGCCCTTGTATGGAGTACTGTTCTCACATTTGGGGGGGCTCAGGCTCCTCCTCTCTTCTGGATAGGGTTGAGTCAAAAGCTAAAAGATTAATAAACTGTCCCCTACTTTCAAACTCTCTTGACCCTCTATCTCTGCGACGTGACGTTGGCGCGCTATCTCTTTTCTATAGGTACTACAATGGCAGGTGCTCGAGGGAATTGGCCTCTCGCATTCCTCCACCGTTGCGTCGTCCTCGTTGCACAAGGGGTGCCCTGCTTTCGCACCAATTTTGTGTGGACGTAGGAAAACCCAGGCTAGCCCGTTGTAGGTGCCTCCTTCTTTCCAGCCACCTCTATTCTGTGGAACTCTCTACCATCATCTATTTTTCCTCCTGTATTTAATCTTCCTCTCTTCAAGGCTTCCGTCTGTGCCCACCTGAGGGTTGTGCGTTAGGTGTGTGTGTTTGAAGTGAGTTTTCTCCTTATGTGTGTGCCCCCTCCTTGAAAAGGGCTCTGCCCGTGAGTGGTGGCGTTCTGTAAAATAATATATATATATTATATATATATATATATATATATATATATATATATATATATATATATATATATATATATATATATATATATATATATTACCTCTGGTGGGCAAAAGGCCGAAGGCCTACCAAGTTACCACCAGAGTTAAAGAACAATCCAGAAAACGGGTTAATTTAAAAGGCCGATATGTTCCGGTATACGGCATTTAAAGGTATGTAAGTCATAGGAAGTTGGAAAAATAGATGAAGAGAGTGTGTTCCAGACTTTACCAGTAGAGTATATGTAAGACTGAGCATAGTCGTTAAGTTTGGGGTCGAAGAGTTGGACACAGAAAGGATGAGAGTGTGTAGAAAGGCGTGTGAAACGAGCCCTTCTCAATGGAGGAGGTATATATATATATATATATATATATATATATATATATATATATATATATATATATATATATATATATATATATATGGGAGAACCCAATTCATGTAGCCTTTGTGCATACCTAAGTCCAACTTTATTAAAACCATAGGTTATTTTCTTAAGAGACTCTTGCCATTACCAATACGATTTTCGACTATATGCCGAAAACCCTATGTGACCTACGTAGTTTCTTTCCACTGGTGTACATAAGGTTCAATAAAACCTATTTTAAACTTTTGCGTCCGACCGCTCATCCAGTGACGGTCGATTTTGCAGATGGAAGACGCTGCACCATATCATTTATTTTGTTTATTTGACTGATGCTAATTTCTTCTTGTAAACCCTAACTCCTCAGATCGTGCCTCAATTTCACTTATTTTATGGTAATTGTGCCCCAGTTTCACCTTTCTTATTATCATAGTGACCTACATCATATCAAGCTGTTTTATTTATTTCATCTTGGTGAGTGTTATATACTTTTTGCCTAGGTGAACAATCCTAACCTAATATCAGTCTTATATTTGTATATACCTTTTATTCCTTGTCAGTGTTACTTTCCTATTCCAAATCTATATTTTCTCTTTTCCCATGTGTAGGCACTTGCCACTTTGACAAGTTGTCCACCAGCCACAGCTGTCTTCCTGATCCTCCAGCTGTTGCTGTTAGCATCTACCCTCACCAGCAGGTTTACAGCAAGCTGAATCCACTTGCCTATTCAGCACACATTCTCCAGCTGGGTCCTTATTATATATATATATATATATATATATATATATATATATATATATATATATATATATATATATATATATATATATATATATATATATATATATATATATATATATATATTTTTTTTTTTTTTTTTTTTTTTTTTTTTTTTATATATATTTTTTTTTTACCATCCTTCTTTCATCAATAAATGCTCAATTGTTTGGTTTGTTTAAATCCCAGCCTTCGCATATGTTCAGACCAAAACACATCACCTCCAGCACATACCAACACTGTTTTTTTTTTGTTTTTTTTTAGAAAAAAGGAAAAAAAAAGAAACAACTGAATTTTCTTCTGTTCATTACAGGAGCTCTGCATTCAGTAACTGAAATACCATTAAACTTTACAAACTCATTTTTCATTTACTTCAACTCAGAATCGTGCAAAATTTATTTTCCGTGGAAATGAAAACCCTTTTCTTCCTCTTCCTAGGACAAAGCAATATTTTTCCACATATCTCATCAAATATTATTTGTAATAAATATCAAGCTCTCTACTTTGACTTTTTCTCTTTCCCTTCACTAGTTTCTTCTAACGGCATAACTACTTTTTCACCTTCTGCTAAATCTGAACATTTCACTTAATTTCACTTCAGACGATTCCGGAACTGTTTCTCCTTTTCCCCTTCCCTCTAATCCCTTATGCCTACGACTGTAAATTCTTCTAAAGATGTGAATTATGTCCTCACTGTGCTGAGTATTTAGAAGATTTACGGTTTTAACGGTGAATCCTCCTGTGATGCTAAAGCCTTGTTCTTCAGATAACTGCCCCATTTCTTGTTAAGATGTTTCGTCTTTGCCTATCAATTTTGACCTACCTCTCCTGCTGGAGAAGTGAGCTCATTCACTTTTGAATCACAATGATTCCTGAAGGTTCTATCATGTTCTGAAATCAAGTACTGTGCGTGTTGGGTTGTAGCATGCTACAAGATTCGCCAATTAATTTTGTTTAAAGAAGCCTAATCATTGCCCAGTTTCTTTCCCCTAGTGATACGTTCGACTTCCATCCCATAGTTAATCAGACCAGACCAAACAGTTATCTGAAAAAATATTACCCATGATTTAAGATTTCACAGTACCATGTGTGGTATGTTAATTAAACTATAGATTGTAAACCCTATATGGTTTTAACCAATGTCCATATAATTTTCTGTCTGAAGCTGTTAAGACTATGACATCGTTGTTCCTTTTCAAACATATTGAAGGATTGGAACGAGAATAGTTTGCCCTATTTTTATTTTAATTTATAAATGTACAATTTTAATAACTGAAGATATTTTCATTAAGCGGCGTCTCAGCTCTTGTACGTCATTGTCTCATATGGTTGAAAAGAACATCTTCGTGGGACATTTAAAGACATTTCTATTATCTTTTTTATGTTTTATTTAATCAGAGTTAGGTGTAGAGTGATCTACATTATAGAATGCTTAGATAGTTGAGGGATCGAAAGATTTGAGGGAAAAAGATGGATGACTCTCTCTTCGTCGTTTACACGGTTATATATTATCGGAGTAAAAGAGTGGAAAGTTTTTTTTTTTCCTTCGATCTTTGAGAACAGTTGGAATCTCTTTCACAAGATCTATTCGGAAGGAGAAAGACTTTTGAACAAAACACCGAATTATTTTAGGTGTCAAAAAGTAAAGTTTGCTGCAAAAAAAAGTATAATTTTCTATATAAATAGAGTAATACCTTCTTTCAAAGGACAAAGGTGGGCATATTGACAAGTCACAAAGATCCATTATCAATAATACAGAACGGGGGATTCTTGCCAAGGAGGTGGAATTCAACGCAACAATTTTAACACTTCTTGTTGGAACACGAATATTTTTACATTTTCACAAGTTTTTGGGATAGTAGAGTGAACGTTCTTGTCTCTAAGGAGGTTGTATGTATGCCAAATAGTTAATGAGAAGACTAAATCAACACCTATATGCCATCGACAATCATTTAGATCGTATCAAAAAGCAATTTAGTTGTATATCAATTAAAATATAATTAGGAAAATTTGAAACAAAAAAAAATTAAACAGTACTTAGAGACGCCGCAAACCTCTACAGTTTTGATAAAAATGGAAACGTGGTTTGTTAGTGAGGGTTGTCATATGTTATTGCGAAGCAAGGTTTGATTTTTCAGAAAAAAGGTAAAACAGAAATTTTATTGCCAAATGCTACAAAGACAAAAAAATCCAAGTCAATCAAAATTTTAAAAGTTTATTTAATTAAATGGTCGATTTTGGGTTTTCAGTAAAAGTCTAAAAGATAAAATTAAAACTTTATTAATAATAAATTTACTATCTAAAAAGGCAGTATAAAAGATAGAATGTAAAAATTGGCAAACATTTATATAATTTGGTCCCTCTTCTAGGTATACATTATTAATGATGGGACGATTAATCATCATTGTCAATTTTCTGCAAATTAATTTACATATATTGGCTTATGAATACCTCTCTGCTCCAACTTCTTATATTGAGAGTGAAAGGCTGTTTAGCAGCGAGAGCCAAAAATATTCTCCATGACGAAACCGAATTTCTGTAGAAAGTGGAGAAAAGACATTTCATTTCAAAATACTCAGCACAGTGAGTACATAATTCACATCCTTTGTACCTGTACATCACAATTTCAGAGCTCTAAATTTAAAGTACCATAATTTTGCATATCAGTCTATGTTCTCACATATTAAAATTTTTAAAATCAATTTTCTGAAAGATACCATTATTCTATATATTAAAATTATATATTTGAATAAAGAATAAAGCAAAGATAATTTAATTCCACCTTATAAAATTTAAATTGATTAATATAATGGGAATTTTTTAAATACTTTTCGAATTTGACATTATAGTCGTCGTCAAATTTACTATAATAGTCATAGTCATTATCAAAAATTCTCAATCGTCCCATCAATAGAGTATATATATATATATATATATATATATATATATATATATATATATATATATATATATATATATATATATATATATATATATATATATATATATATATATATATATATATATATATATATATATATATATATATATATATATATATATATATATATATATATATATATATATATATATATATATATATATATATATATATATATATATATATATATATATATATATATATATATATATATATATCAGGAAGTAATATATTTTGACTAAAACCTTCGACAATTCAAATGAAATTAAAAGGTAAACAAAACAAAACAAAAAAAACAAAAAAAAAACGAAAAAAAAAATACTTTCAGGTGAAATGAAATCAAAATAAGGACAATTTTTGAAAAATTAAATTTGTAAGAAAATTTTTTTTTATTTATTTAGTTCAATATTGCTGCAAAAAAACGATGTGAAGGAGAAGGGGAGGATGCAACTTCCCTTTAAATAACAAAACATATTTCAAACTTTCTATATACAAATACTAAAAAATTATATTCTCAACAATGAAACCGAAAAACAAAAACTTTTTAAATACTTTCTAGACTTAACAAATAGGCTAAAACACGCCCAACTCAATATAAATTCACAAAAAAAATTTTAAATAATTGTGTTTAAAATAATAATAATAATAATAATAATAATAATAATAATAACTAAAACCAATGTCAGGTTTACAATCTAATATTCCAGTAAAATATCTTTCAAAAGCTTAAAATACCTAAATATATATTGCATATAAATAAAATTTTATGGAAATTATATATATATATATATATATATATATATATATATATATATATATATATATATATATATATATATATATATATATATATATATATATATATATATATATATATATATATATATATATATATATATATATATATATATATATATATATATATATATATATATATATATATATATATATATATAGTAACAATAATAATAATAACAGTCTTAGGAAAAATGTGTTAAGATAGACTTGCTAATCTCATGCGTAAGTATTTGTGAATCTGAACCTGCTTTCATAACAATTTTTCCATCGACAGATACAATAAGTCCATCGACATCTACTTCTGCTTTGTCGATTTTCATCTCGTTAAATTCATGCAAAAGTTCATTCAAGTTGAGAGTATCTTTTGGATTCTTAGTCAAGCCATATAAATAACCCCCTCCACCGGCACCAGCCAAACTCTGTCCTAAAACCTGAGGTTGTATTTTCTTCATGTACTTTTGTACCTGTTAAATATGAAAAAATATTGTTCTAATCATTAAGGCAGAGTTGAGAAGTAGCAAGAGAAAATAAAGGGGTAACGGAAATTTTATTTATTTTTATAAATCTTTTATTTTCTCTGATTCTGAATGTTTCCCTGTTTTACATAAGTAGCATGTTTCTATTAAATTATTTAAAAGAAAATTATCTAACTGAGTCACAACAAAAGGAATAATTGACATGTTTGATACCGAAACCAAATCTTATTTTTTCTTTATTCTTCAATTGTAGAAGTTAATTAAAGTGATGCATTATAAATTATAAAAAATAGTACAGGTTTTATAGTAACAAGAAACTTGAAGATTCTAAAGGAGAAATAACCTCTAATTAAATTCTCCTACAGTGAAATTTGCGATATATATATATATATATATATATATATATATATATATATATATATATATATATATATATATATATATATATATATATATATATATATATATATATATATATATATATATATATATATATATATATATATATATATATATATATATATATATATATATATATATATATATATATATATATATATATATATATATATATAATATATATATAATATATATATACACACACACACGTTGCCTAGGTTATGTGAAACTGATATCATTTCATTATTTATAGATATTATTTTACTTATATTTTTATTTTTATTTTTATTTGTGATCATTTTTGTTAGTGTTATCTTAATTTTTGTGTTTAATTTTTTGTTGTTTATTTCAGTTCTTGAAAATGATTTCAGCAGAAATCGAAACGTCGATTATTGTTAATAATATTATATTGTAAAATAATTGTTAATATAACTTATAACTATTTACTCGTAATTAAACTAAAATTAATGTTGCATCTTTTTTTTGCTATACTGTTTTTACTTAAAATTAAGCTTAATAGAAGCACACCTTTTACAATATATATATATATATATATATATATATATATATATATATATATATATATATATATATATATATATATATATATATATATATATATATATATATATATATATATATATATATATATATATATATTTATGAGGTGGACCGGATAGTAATTTTTTACTATCCGCGGATGCGGATGCGGTTGCGGATATTCAATTGCGGATATTCGCATATGCGGATGCGGATGCGGATAGTTTAATTTTTTAAGAGTTTTTGCCATAGATTCTTGGAATTTTAAATATAATATCCAGAATCTATGTTACCAGGGTGTGGGACGGGGACCCAACTCTTGAACATCCCACCAACCTCCACCCATTTGGAAATTCAGTATTAAATTCACACTTCACAGTTTCACATATTCCATTTGAAGTTAATAATTGGTAAGTTATTTTCTAGAAATAAAAGCTTTTGGGCTCTTTCAGGTGAAAGTTTGGTTCGCTTTTCGTCGTAAATGAGGCCTGCTCCACTGAAAAGACGCTCACTAGCAACACTAGTTGAAGGACATGCTAAATAAGTCCTTACCAGCTCAGCAAGAAAAGGGAAACTTTTGCAATTATCTCTCCACCAAACCAGTTGGTCTTTATCTGCCTCCAAACGTGGAGTTTCAGATAATTTTCAATAATCGATATTGTATCCTTTGACACTTCTGACTGTGATTCTTCATCGCTGCTGGAAGCTAGAAGATCTTTCATTGATTTAGCAATGCTTAAGCTAACAGATTTTGTTTCTTTTGTATCTGAGAGCTTTTGCTTTTTCTTGAAAGGCGTTATTTTAGCTGTTTCTATCATCTCATCGCATAAGCATCCTAATTTGATTTTAACATTCTGAGAAACAAGTGGTTTAAAAAATTTTGTTTTGTACCTAGGATCTAAAAAGGTTGCAATTGTATAAGCATCATCATTTTCCAGGTTTTCAAATCTGTCGTTCATCTCCTTCATTAATGTTTCAGTCATCCTTGAAACTCCCTTAGACTTAATAACATTTGTTAACACAACTTTCAATGTTGAAACAAGTGGTATCACATCTGACAAACATGATTCAGCTGAACTTGTTAATTCAATGCAAGGACTTTGTTAATTTGTTAATTCCTCAAAAGGCTTAAGGATATTAATACAATTATTTAAAATGTCATTTTCGTCAGCTGTTAGAGGCTTTATTTTTGTGCTGCTTGAAGCATAAAGGCAAATAGCCTCATTAATTTCGCTCATCCTCTCAAGCATATGCAAACTACTATTCCAGCGTGTTTGAATATCTTGCATGACAAAAAAGTACGAACATTTAATCTTGTTGTATTTTCTTCAGCTCATTTTGGGCTATAACGGAGTGATTGAAATGCGTAGCAATTAACCTACATTTGGTTATTAAATCGGATACACATTTTTGACTCATAATTTAATTTTTAACTACTATCTGAGTTTGGTGTGCAAAGCAATCTACATTTTTCACTCTTGCCAGAGAAAGTGCTTTTTTATATTTGTGCCCGAATCCCTGACTACGCAGTGCACTTCATTTAATGAAATCTTCCATTTTGTCAGCATCTTTTCAAATACAGTTTCAAGATAGTCGCCTGTATGGCGCTCAGAAAAAGGTTCTGCATTCAATAAAAAGTTTTGCCTTTGAAAGTTTTTATCGATTGCATGATACGTAATTTTTTACTATCCGCGGATGCGGATGCGGTTGCGGATATCCAATTGCGGATATCCGCGGATGCGGATATTGGAAAAATGATGCGGATATCCGCAGTTGCGGATGCGGATGCGGATATCCGGTCCACCTCTAATATATATATATATATATATATATATATATATATATATATATATATATATATATATATATATATATATATATATATATATATATATATATATAATATATATATATATAAGGGAGGGAAATAGCGCTCCCAGTGATGAGATTACCCCTCATTCGGTATATTAAGGTACTTCCCATCTCATCCTTGCGCCCAATTGTACGCTTCTTTATGGGCTCAAGTACACTTCCTTCTACAAGAGTAGGCTTTCCTTTTACACACAATAAACACTATTTCATTCACACATCCCTTAAAAAACAAAAGAACTTGTTAATTATGGCGTCGACTTTGGCAGCCTTGGAGAATCCAAAAGGGGCGGATTCCAAAGATAGCCTCTCATCCACCATCACCACTTGGGAGTTGGTGGCCTCCAGTGATGGGGTTAGTGCCACCAGGAATTTGCAGCCGGCTGTTCCGGATGTACGGTCTGTCTTTTTCATTACTTTCTGCAACATTCGCGCTCCTCATTCTAATTTCCACTTTGTTGAACATCACCTCTCTTCTTCTAGACCTTACCTCTTATTCTTGACCGAAACTCAGATTTTGAGCGTTCTGATAGCAACCTTTTTGTTTCTTCCTACTGTCTCTATCCTCAATTTTCAGCCAAAAGCGATTTATATATATATATATATATATATATATATATATATATATATATATATATATATATATATATATATATATATATATATATATATATATATATATATAAAGGTATGGGAGTACAACAAAAAGATGCACATTGATCTAAAAACAGCATTTGATTCTATACATAGAGGAAAGTTAGGGAAACTATGGAAAGAGTGTATGGGGTGAGAGAAGGGTTAGAAATGTCATGGAAAGTATGAATAAAAACAATGAATGTATAAGAATGGGATATAAGAAAAAAGAATGACTTAGTGGTATTAAAAGAGGTTCAGGAATATGAAGGAGATATCATGGCGTACGAAAATGATTTGGCGTGTTGGAGCGAAGATGGGAATAAGCTAAAGAGGTGGAAATATGTTTCTCAAACAAATTAAAAAAAGCCGGTTTAAGTATAAATGTTGATAAAACAGAGTTAATGATAGTAAGATTTTAACACCCCCTCCTTGAATAGGGCTTTGCCCGTGAGTGGTGGTGATTGTGTTAAAAAAAAAAAAAAAAAAAAAAAAAATAAATAAATAAATAGAGAGAATATATATATATAGATTGAGGAGGAGAGATTGAGGGAAAGGAAAAAAAAATGTGGAAAGAAATAAATATCTTGGAGGAATATTTGGAGGAAGAAGAGATTCGCTGGAGATAACAAGCAGAATAGAACAATATGGTAGAGCAGTAAGGGCGGTGTACCCTGTCTTAAAATTTTGACAGACAGATGGGAGCGGAGATAAAAAGGTCGTCTTTGAAGAAGTTCTGACACCAATTCTGTTTGCTGTATGGTGCAGAGACCTGGAGTATGAAACGAGAGATGAAAATAGAATACAGACGGTGCAAATGAATGTTCTAAGGGCTGTTGCAGGAAAGACCAGAATGGATAGGATAAGAAACGAGAGAATCAGAGAACAGGTAGGGGTAAAACCTATGATTCAACAAAATAAATGAAGCAAAGTTGAGATGGTGGGGACATGTGGAGAGAATGCAAAAGGGTTGAGTCGCTAGAAGAAGAATGGGAGTGGAGGCCTGAGGGAGCCAAGCCAAGAGGAAGACCAAGGAAGAGATGGAAGGACTCAGTGAAAGACTCGCTAAGAAAACGTCAGATGCTCCCAGTTGAAAGAATTGATGGATGAGCGTGTTCTGGAGGAGAAAGGTGGAGAGATGATGATTGACAGGCTAACAAGACTACACTGAGAGTGAAGGTAAGATGTAACATATAGTAATTTTGTTTTTATTTTAGAATTTTTGGGAGTGAATTAGCGATATTAATTTGGGATTAAACGCCAGGTACTACTAAACCAAACAGAAAAGAAAAGTTTTTAAAGTTGTTTGGATATTATATACTACGAAGGTCAAGAACGCGTCGAATTTGAAAAATGACGATTTTGAAAGCATATAAGACGGACTTCGTAGTGAAGGGAATATATCATATTGTAGAAATTTATTTCTTGATATCCCAATGGCATTATATCCCACAAGGATGAAGTGAATTGACAAAGGATTGTGTGACTCACCAAAAAAAAAAATACCGCTAGCAGCGGTTTTCCTTAGACAAATTGTAACATGTATTAAATCCTTGTGACTAATTCTCAAACATGTAAGAGTCATACCTCCCAGCAGGGGCTTATGGTGGCAAGGGAAAGACCATCTCTTCACAAGGGGTTCACCGTACAAAGCTTAACATCACGGACGTCTTTTCTCCAAAAGATTTGCCAGCAGATATTCAAACCTATTGTAAGGGGGAGTGTAATAGTTAGTGGCGGAGATAAGGCAGCTGAAATTCTTAAAGAGATATTGTTCGTAGAATTTCCGAGATGTTACTATCTGAAATGGCACATTGCATACCAGTTCGTTTTCCGGGATACCGAATTGAGATGGTATACTACAGAAATTCGAAACTTTCTTTCACATGTTGAATTATCAAAGATGTTTTTCGATTTAGGAAAAAAAAAGTTTCTTTGAAGATCAACTCTGAAGAGCCATGGGTGCACTTTTAAAGTTGGAGAAAATTATATGTCACAGTTATAAAAAATAAACTCTCCCTAGCTCTGAGTGAGAACAGAAGAAAATAATCCCAATGTTTTGGAGATGTAGGTAATACTATTACTGAACCTGCATAAAGTTCAAGATGAGAGAAGTCGGATTTGTGGAAGGCAGAGAGGTTGTTTCATTTTAAGAATATTAACGACATTCTATGTGCTTGTGCAGGTACGCATAGCAACAGTTTTCAGTAACTGTTGTAAATGTATGGCAAAAGAACTCACAATGGGATAAGGATAAATTTGTAGATTACTGCCACAACTGATGTGAAAAAGCATAAGGACGGGTTGAGAGCCAATTCATCGAGGGTGTAAGAATCTATCACAGAATATATAGCAAGCACAAAAGTTCTCAGAAATACCAGGCTGCACCTTTTCATTTAATTTTGACGATAGGTGGAAAAATCCAGTAGCAATGTGGAGGCCTTCATTATGAATAGTATCCAAGAGAATTAGAGAGAACTGAGAGGTTTGTTCTGGAATGACAAATCTAATCTAACTCTGTTTTCAAGATGTCAATAAGGAACCGGAGCAGTCTCTTCTATTTGCACCTTAGTTGGTAAAGGTGAGGTTACGTAGGATGTCCAATGACTGGTGATAATTGGTTCTGAGATGGTGGATATAAGGAGGAAACAACACCAAACTCAAAGACTTCATCTGTGCTTCCGTCTTAATGGGAAAGAGACGTAGAGGTCCTGTAAGGTGATAATGACTCTTCTTGACCACCAGGTCCGATTCTCAGACAGAACAGCATGGTCTTCGACTTTTGTAACCACGCTTGTCAACAAAGATGTCAGTTTATTTATGTACTGCTAATTGTAGATGACGTGCTATGAAGAAGTTTAGCTCAACTAATGCAAAAAGTGAGCAGCAAAAATATTCTAGAGAAGATGAAATTGCACCACGGTTGGAAGGATCCACTGACCATTGGGGACTGTAGAAAGGGTGGAAGGGTGGAACTTACTGGCCCTTGAAGCTCCTGAGGCCCAGTGAGCAGGGTTGACAATTAGAAAAAAAAACACCTAAATTAACCAATAAAATTAAAAGTTATACATGTATATTGCTATATTTGCAATTTTGAGAAAAATAATAATTTCAATAATATTTATTATTATATACATTACCATTTATCATAGTCATAAGTATTTTGCACTTGAGGGCGCTGAGATTAGAAAGATTTGATTCTTAAATGTACTAAAAAGTAATAACAAATGAAGTTTATATCAAGCAAATGAAATTAAAAATATGAAAACATTTACTCCTTTATAAGAAGACAAAATTCCTTCTTATATTAAAGGCTAATAAGTAACCGAACATAATTCATTACATAAATTTTTTTAATACTTTCATCAGTTTTACATTCCACTTTTTTCAGCTCCTTCGCTGCTTCTCAATTTATTTAATTCAAATCAAAATTCTTAGATCATTTATTTACCTGAATTGAGCTTACAGGACAGTAATGAAAATTCACAAGCTTCCACAACTGGAAAGATTCACATTTTTAATGATATAATATGTCAAACATATGAACAGAGAAGACACTCGAGTCTTTCGGCTATAAACAGTACCTATTTAGCAAATTCACAATTCTGTTAAAACTTTACCGACACGAACACAAATAATCAATTCTCATTGCATCTTTTGGAGTATCAGGATATTTAAAATATTAATGCTATTTTGGCCAGAGAAAAGATTTCACGTGTTTGGATCAAAACATCTGTGCTGAAGTCATAAAGCATAACAAAACAAGATGGCAACCTCTCCAAGGTTAGCTGTGTTATTGGAAATTGTGAAGATCCTTTTGGTGATATCAAAGATCCAGTTTAGGACATCTTATCAAACTCAGGAAGTGGTTCTCTGAATATTTTCCAGTGTCTATTTCACATACTGATTAGTTTGGTAGTGTGAATTACATTAACTGTGAAACTGTTGATGTACCAAAAGGGTATGAAGCACTTACAGAGGCACTTCCTAAACTTCTCTCCACTGCACTGAATTTATGAACAAGGTAAATATATCAGTTTCCTTGGATATTAAGAGCTACAAAGTCTCAAACTTGCACAAGATGAAGAGAAAAATAATACTGAGTTTGCAAAACCAATTTGTGAAGAATTTTTGACTTTCATAAACGTAAAAATAAGATACAGAAATAGGTTGAACCTCAAAGACAGTATACAAATTACTGACATCAAATAGTCCTAAATTTGACGCATCAAAAATGAAACATCCTTAATTTAAAACATGAAGTGAAATGGTTCTCAATGAAATTCTTTTGTCCCCCTTATAAGATTATTATTATTTTTGTCTGTTACTATTTTTATATTTCATGCAGTTTATATTTCAGTTGAGTTTTTTCTTAACTTTGCTTTATTTTTATCAGATCAGTATTAATTTATAAACTGAGTAATGATCTTGTTTTATCATATTAAAAACTTGGGTCTACCCAAAAATTAAAACTCTGACTCGTTTTGAATTGTGTTTAACTCCAAATCTAGCTCTAAAAATATGTTCTATATCAACTCTTGCTTAACACAAATTAACTTAGGGCCTATATTACTGCATTTAGATAAAAATTATACACTACAATGTTAAATTTATCGGAAATAAAAATCTTTGTTTCTTATAACACACAAAATTGCTTTATCTTCAAACATATATCAATACTACTTCCTAAACTATATTACATAAACTTCCTATTATCAGACCCACCTTCTCTGGTTCACAACCGGAAGCAACACTTTTTTTTAAAACCCAGTATTCATCAATGCAATTTCCCAACAAGGAAATGTCTTCATTCAATATAGACTCTGCAGTTTTTAGTGCAAGAGTTCTCAAATTATGAAAGCAAGATGAGATGCGTCCTTTCACCAGCGTACCAATTTCTTAATACCGTTTGAAGCAAGTTTCGTGCTAATCGAACCTAAGATAGCAGAGGAAGGAAAATTAAAAATATTTAACGATATCCTGTGTATTAAACTATATGCAATTCTTTTAATATATCAAAGAACTAAACCAAATAGGATATGCATATTGCAATTATTTGCTTCAAGTAATTTATCCACTATCAACTAAATAAACTGACTATCTGTATTATAAACCTTTAAAAGTATTTTCTACATTAATCATAAGCCTTTGATAATATAACTAACGAACCTTTAAAACTAGTATGCAAAGTGAATTATACATAAAAAAAGTTAAAGCATATTAAAAACATTTCTCTAACCTTTCCAGTGTAGACTAAGAGAAGACGCTGATTTAGGAATGTAAGTAAATCTTCTGTCAATGGAATGGAAAAGGTATTTACCACCAAAGGTATTTTGGGAAAACTAACACCTAGTTTTATTCCTCCTATTAAACCTCCAACCTTCAAGAACATATATTTACATCAAACAATATACAATGAGAGATAAATATTTTTAACAATAAAATGTTTTCAAAATGTAATTTTACTTTTAAAAAATGAAAATTGCTTTTATGTTGCTGATTCAAAAAAGAAATACTTTTTCACTTAACTTAATCTCCCAAACTCACTTGGTCTTGCCAACCCCCTCCAGTGGTCAACAGCTGCTCAACTCCTAAAGTTGCATGAATCAATTCCCGAGTAGATGGCGGATTATACCCCATTACTGTAAATAAGACAGCCAAGATTGTTCCGGCAAGTATACTGCTTCCTCCAAGTCCTGAGCCCTGGGCAAGTTCTGACCATACTCTCAATTCAAGACCACCTCCATAGCTATTAAATTAATAATAATAATAATAATAATAATAATAATAATAATAATAATAATAATAATAATAATAATAATAATAATGAATCAATCAATCAATCAAATCAAATCAAAAAAATGTTTACTCTGCAAAAATGAAAAAATTACGTAATGTACAAAATAATAATAATAATAATAATAATAATAATAAATAGCAGCAGCTGTTGTTGACTGTGATGCAGACGTATATGTTCTCTGTTTAGCACAGTATAATACGAACGTTTCTCTTATAAACCTCCCATTTTAGTAGCAAAGTCATTTCTTCCTTTTCTTCAGGAATTAAAATAACTTTTTAATAAAACATAAAATTTCTTGTTAGCTAATCTATCACGTTTTAACCAGGTGTCATCCCTGACGATTAGTTTAATAATCCAATATAGCCGCTATCCTGTGTGATGCAACGACACCTGTACAAGCACACAAAACATTATCTATTATTATTATTATTATTATTATTATACAAATTATCTTTCCTACATGAATATGAGGTGATGAAAAGTATATATTAATTCCAGTTGGGAAGAAAATCAGAGAGCTGAGGGTATTTCCTGCACTAGTTAACAACCTGCATTCGTGTACCGTAAATCAAAGTTTGAGAGACTAGATCTCAAGGTGTGGGACTGCATAATTAATTTCAATAAAAATCGCTCAATATTTCCAAAAGAAAAGACTATAAAGTTTTGCTGCGCTATGCAACTACTTTGTTTAATTTTAATAAATTAAAATTAAATTATAAGGCATTATAAGTCATTGATTCTTGTATGAACTGCATATATATATATATATATATATATATATATATATATATATATATATATATATATATATATATATATATATATATATATATATATATATATATATATATATATATATATATATATATATATATATATATATATATATATATATATATATACAAATTATCAAGTTATAAAAAGGTGCAATTAAGCATAGATTTGGGAAGTCAAAAGGTCGCTTCCAATAATAGACCCTTAACCACAACTTCTCCGCTCCCTCACCACTTGGGAGCTGACGGTCTCCGTTGGTGAAGTTGATTCCGTCATAGAATTGCAGGCCTGTTCTGGTGCACGTTCTTTCATCATTAATTTTCACAACATTCGTGATCTTTATTCTAATTTACATTTTACTGAGCAACATCTCTCTTCTCCTTAATATAACCTCTTGTTTTTAATTATAATCAAGAGTTGAGCGATCTGACAGAAACCCCTGCATTGTTCACTCGCCCTTTCTATCCTCAATTTTCAGAAATGGGAGGTTGTGCCTATGTTCAAAAAGACGTTCTTTGTAATCGTGTTTCCAATTTAGAATCTTTAGAATTTTCTACTCTATGGTTTAGGCTCTCTTGAAAATCTACTAGTAAATTCACCTGTTAATCATATCTTTTTACAAATTCCACTGACTATCCGAAATTCTTCGATTATCTAAACACCAAAATAGAGCACAATCTCTTATCTTTTCAGTTTTCTGATATTTTCATTCTTGGTGATTTTCAATGTGCATCACCGCCAATAGGTTTCATCCAATTCTCAAGGTATATCTTGTGAATTCGCCTTTGATTTCTCTATCCAGAATAACATTGTGCAGTTGGTGCATCTCCTTAATCGTAAACTTGGTTGTCTTGAAAACAAAACCAAAAATATGGACTTTTTGTTAATTTCCAACTCTTTTACTTATTCTGTTCCTCTTTTCTACTTTGGGTTCCTCCGATCACATTCTTATCTCTATATTCTCTTGTATTTCTAAATATTTCGAAGGGAAGACCGCTACGGCGAGGAAACATTTTAGGCACAGTTTTTCATATGGTGAAGGATCTCTTCGCGTGGGTGCCTGAGGCTGGAACCTCCTTTTTGCACTGTTTTCTCTTTTCATGAACGGTTACTGAACGTCTACAAGCCAACACAACCATCCAATCATGTAGTTTATGATGTATCGCATAATAATAATAATAATAGTAATATATATATATATATATATATATATATATATATATATATATATATATATATATATATATATATATATATATATATATATATATATATATATATATATATATATATATATATATATATATATATAGAAAATTAATGTCTGCTATTTGACTCAAACCAACAACCTTTAAGATGGTAAGTTTATCGCGCTAACCGCTCTGCTACGGCAGTACAAAAGGGAATCGCATTGGAACTTGCTCACGTTTTACATTCATGACGTCAAGCCCAAAGGACTCCCCCGACTGCAACACGAGCAAAAGGCAGCGAGTTCAAAGGTCGAGTCCATCGCTCGCAGAGTTATATTCAAGATTTTAAAGTCTGCTATAACCTCTTACAGACTATTTTCTACATGGAAAATTAATGTCTGCTATTGGGCTCTAACCAACAACCTTTAAGATGGTAAGTCTATCGCGCTAACCACTCTGCTACGGCAGTACAAAAGGGAATCGCATTGGAACTTGCTCACGTTTTACATTCGTGACGTCAAGCCCAAAGGACTCCCCCAACTGCAACACGAGCAAAGGGCGTAGCAGAGTGGTTAGCGCGATAGACTTACCATCTTAAAGGTTGTTGGCTCGAATCCAATAAAATATATTATCTCGAAAATAGTCTGTGAGAGGTTAAAGCAGACTTTAAAATCTTGAATATAACTGTCTGCGAGCGATGGACTCGACCTTTGACCTCGCTGCCCTTTGCTCGTGTTGCAGTCGGGGGGAGTCCTTTGGGTTTGACGTCACGAATGTAAAAAGTGAAAAAGTTCCAATGCGATTCCCTTTTGTACTGCCGTAGATAAACAAGGAAAAATTGCCAAGGCAAGAAGAGATAAATAAGAAGAGGACATAGCACTTTAATAAGCTGATATAAATATAGAGGAATAAAGTGATACAGTTGAAGACAAGATTAGAGAGTAGGAATAAAACTAATCACAAATTAGAAATCAAAGGAGGCGTTGAAGATAAGGAAAGGTAAGTCTTCTAGAGATGACAGAATTTGCACAGAATTAATAAATGCAGTCTTTAGGATTTTTAATATGTGTTGGGAGGGAAGCAGAGTCCTATAGAGATGAGGAAAATCAATTATAATACCAATATACAGTGGAACTCCAATATTCGTCATTAATCCGTTCCTGAGGGGATGATGAATATCGAAAAAGACGAATATCGAATAATTTTTTCCCATAGGAATTAACTAAAAATGGATTAATTCGTTCCCAGTCTCGAATTTTGCCTATCTATTCTTTAACAAAAAAAAAAAATTTCAATCTAGAATCGATCTCCGAAATCATTTCAAACACTGTACAATTTAACTACAGTACATATTAAACATCGTACTGCCATAAATAAATAATACGTAATACGCACTGTGTAGGCCTACATAAACGCTAAACACAAATAAAATTTTAAAAAGAAATTTACCTTTTGGATGAGAAAAACAATGATTGTTATTAAGAGTTTTTATTTTTAAGGTTATAGGCTTTCGTAGGTAGGACGAATATTGAAAAAATTAACGACGAATACTGGGGGGACGAATATTGGAGTTCCACTGTACAAGGGCAAAGGAGTCATGGGGGAATGTACGAACTAAAGTGAGATCCCCTTGAGTGATGCTTTAGTAAAGGCATATGAGAGAATATTGGAGAAGAGACAGAGAATGATTGCGGAACCCAAACTTGGGGAAGAGCAGTATGGTTATCGAGGGAACAGAAAAACTACAGAGTTTACGTTCACCCTGAGAATAACGGTAAAAGAGATGTGTAAATAAAATAAAAAAGCATTCATTAATACATACATTCAATGGAGACATTATGGTATGGAGTACGCTGACCACCTTGAATGTTGGGAGTGAAGACGGATTAAAGTTCAGAGAAGTAGGAATGTATTTCTACAATGAGTTGAAAGAGGCTGCAATAAGCATAAGCTGGACAAAACAGAAATAATGATAGTGTGCAGAAGGTAGAAGTTAATTGAAGGAAAGTTAAGAACGTGGAGGATATAAATACCTGGGAGGTATATTCGAAAGAGGAGGAATGAACACAAGATTATGAGCAGAATTGAACAATATGGCAGAACAGTGAGAGGGTGTATTCCGTTATAAAGGGGAGACAGATGGGGATAAAAGTAAAGAAAGTAATTCTTGAAAGTATTTTAACAAATTTCTATATGGGTCCGAAATTTGGAGAAACCAAAAGATCAAACCCCAATCGACAAATATGAACGTATTAAGGCCTATAACTGGGAAGACCCGAAGGAGCGGTGACAAACGAAAGAAGCAGAGAGTATAAAGAAGTAAAGCCCATCGTAAACAAAATAAATGAATCTAGATTAAGAAGGTGGGGACATTTGGAAAGGATGCAGGAGAGGGAGAATAAGAGAAGGTAAGTGTGGAAACCAGAGATAGAAGGAGAGAAGACCTCGAAAGAGATGGAGAATAGGTAAAAAAATCCTTAAGAAGACAGAACATGACTCAAATGAAAGACTTGTTGGAAGATCATTTTCTAGAATGGCTCGATGAAAAGTTATGCTAGCCTCACTGACAGACCACATGAGCATATATATATATATATATATATATATATATATATATATATATATATATATATATATATATATATATATATATATATATATATATATATATATATATATATATATATATATATATATATATATATATATATATATATATATAATATATTAAAAAATCGCTATTTTTATTAAAAGAAAATTAAACCTTGTGGCTGATGGGAAATTGCTATAAAAACTAGTCCCCAAAACCAGGAAATATGGAAAACCCCACAATGTTTATTTTCAGTTTCTTTTTGAAATAAATTTTTGCAATATTCCCTTAATATTTGAAATATAATAACTATGAGATAATAATAATTGCGACAAAAATAGTTTTCACAGTCTATTTAAGAGAACTATAAAGTATTTAATAATTATCCACGGAAATATGAAAAAAAAAAATCAAATGAAATGAAAGAGCGCAGTCAAAATTATACACCTTGATGCAGAAGAAAATAAATATTATTCAAATGGCATGTTTTAACAAGATAAACCATAGATATAAAATGCATCAGTTAATTCCTGTGTAAAGGAAAGAACATTATGAATCACATAGTAGTAATGGTATAGTAAGGCAAAGATGTGCGATGGGATAATCGGGGACTGAGACATAATAATAATAATAATAATAATAATAATAATAATAATAATATAATAATTTCTTCTTCTAATTATTATAATAATAATATCCAGGTGCAGGCACTACTAACTAAATTGTGAAATTTCAACACTAAGGCCTACACCTAGACTGAACGAAAAGAAGAGCCTCTATAATGGAGAGTTAAAACCTATAGAGTAAGTTTATTTCTCGTGAGAAGGCAAAAAGAACGTCAGATCTCAAGTGCGGAGATTCAGCCAAAATGCATGACAATCGGTTCCCCCGGGGATCGCAATACAGTGTAAGGAAGTACTTGCAATGTAGTTATCAAAGCAGGGCATCCTATCAAGATAAGGTAGACCGAGAGGGGTGTGAGCTCGGCAGAATTTGCAAGAAAGAGTGTTATCCTTCGACATTAAGCACTCAAGCGTTGCATTACAGGGAGCTAATTCTGAAGCATGTCAATGCCACCTCCCGTTGACGGCTAAAGCGAACTGGGACAGAGCATCTCGACACGAGAGGTTTCACCGAAAGGAGTTTTGAACTAAGTATGTCTTTATCTTTCTAACAGTTTTGTAATTCAGTCTTAAAACTCCTTTTGAGGGAAAGACCACATTTGAGTACGCGTTGCTGGATTTCTGTAAACAGGCAGCAAGAAGCGCTGCCCTGTCGGTTAGATCATTTCCAGAATCCCAACGCAATGGAACCAAATAAAAAGTGCAGTCTTACTGCGAGCGTGAAAGGCGGTACAAAAACTGCTGAATGATAGACACCAAGAGATTTCGAGAGAATCGATTCTGAATTGTAAGAAGGGCGCTTTGAGAATCGAAGAAGATAGTGGATCGTCGTCACTGATTAGTAAAAATAGAAGAACACGATGGTATAAAGTGGGACACAGTGCAGTTAGGAAAGAACGGCCGAAGCTCCCACACAGTCTTCAGTCTTGGAGCCATAGGTAGAAGCCAATACTGAGGAAGGAAAAGGTGGTCCTTAGGTCTTGACAGTGACAACGTCCCCTTACATATTAGCAGGTGCAGGAGGTGACCACAGCCTATCGATATAGTCATATAATTAAGGCAGAACAGCTCCGAGTAGTATACAGATATATTCAAAGATATCAGCCACCATGCACCGACGCACAACAACGACAACAACAACAACAACAATAATAATAATAATAATAATAATAATAATAATAATAATAATAATAATAATAATAATAATAATAATAATAACTCAGGCATAACAGAGGCGTAATAATAACTAAGAAATTACCTATATCAATCTCTTGGCTGTTCCTAAATTAAAAGCATTTATCGTAACTTATATGCTATGTTTTATAAAAGTAAGGTAGAGGGCACCTGCTTTGTAGCTGGTCCTTCAAGGTTTTGGATTCATCCTGAAGCATAATAAATTGAGAGTATACGATACATGCTTTAATAAGAGCTCCTGGAGACACAGGATTATAGTAATCACTAAGGTCCTCCAATTCTTCCCAAACAAGCTTCATCTCTTTTTGGGATGCGTCAATAAGAGTGCAAGTGACAGATAGAGTATCGCAAATTCGTGCTTTAGCACCGATCGGTCTCTTACCATTAACCTATTTATACATAGAAAATCATTAAAAATTAGCAAACAAATATATGTGTTTGTGACTTTGTACATTCGTTCCAACTTCTAATATTTTTATGATAATAGAATTTACCTATTTTAAAAACTTCTCTTTAAATTTTTAACAATAATTGAAAGGCAACTTTCGAAGATATTTTTAACCTGATTATAAAACAATTTCTCACTGGATGTATCATTTGGTGCTTAGGTTTAAACAAACGTTTATTTAAGTACAAAGAATCGAAGCATACTACCACAATATTCGGTAAATTCCTAATTCTCAATAAAATTATAAATATCAACTTTGTTTGTTTATCTGCAACTCCAAGATTTTAGGAAAATAGAGAGTAACGACCCTGACACTAGAGTAACATAAGCAGTCATAGGTATTTTACTTTAAAAAAAAAAAGCAGTTTATTCAAATAATGGGTAAAATATAAGTATTTTGAAATCAGCTAAATGCTTAAAACTCAAACAACTGAAGAAATATTAGATCTACTTGAGGTTCTCTTAAAGCTAACCTTATATCATAACTAAATACATATATTTTTTTTTTATTGACTAGAAAAAAATATAATTGGAAAAATAGGCCCAGTAACCTGTTCCAGAAAATTATATGATAGAAATTTTCTAGGAATTTTGAAATACCAAAAGGAAATCTGAAAATTCCCAATGAAACCTGAAGGAAATTTTTTAGTCGTAAATATTCTTATTGATATCCGTAATAAACACAAGTAGTTTTCTTTAGAACTTTTCTGATTAATAACTTAAGTTTTTTTACTTGAATTTACACAATTTCCTATGTGAATTGGTGGAGGATTTTCTAATTGGAAAGTCAAAATTTCTTATTTAAAAAAAAAAAATAAATAAATAAATAAAAACACACACACTCACATGAGAAATCGCATTGGTCTTTTAAGAGTTCATGAAATGGTTCTAAGGAACCAATAAAAATATTTTGTTGGGAGCTCTGAAGGACATTTGCCACTTATATATATATATATATATATATATATATATATATATATATATATATATATATATATATATATATATATATATATATATATATATATATATATATATATATATATATATATATATATATATATATATATATATATATATATATATATAGGAGGGCTACCTACTGAATGAAACGTAGCAATGAATGCCTAAAAAATATCTAGGTACATCTTTTTATTATAGTTGATGCATTATTAAGCTTAAATAAATATTTATATACATTAGATTCAGCCATATATCTCAATATTTTATTTTCTTTTTATTAAAATAGAGCTTTTATGAAATATCATTTTATATAAATATTTATTTCAGCTTAATAAACAACTTCTGTTCATTACATTTTTTATTATAGTTGATGCATTATTAATTATATTACAAAATATTGGAACAAATTACAACATAAAATAATATTTAAAATTTGAGGAGAGGATTTAGATTTAAAAAAAAATAAAATACACCATGTCTCTAATTTCATAAAGATTTCTTTGCATGTTTTAAACATTACAATCGCAGTGTGAAAATTATATAAAAATCGTAAACTTTGGTTAAAAACTTGCAAGTTGAAAAGCATTATGTAGTAGAAGCTCAAGGAAATAAAAGATTCACAAGAAATATTGTTTCAATGTCCATCATTACTTATTCACTCCTATTATATAAATATACAAAGAAAATACAGTCATGAAAATGTGCATTCTTTTATTAACAAGAAAAAATTATAATGCAAACCTTTGGTGATTCAGAATTTTTATTAACATTTAATTTTTCTATATATATATATATATATATATATATATATATATATATATATATATATATATATATATATATATATATATATATATATATATATATATATATATATATATATATATATATATATATATATATTATATAATAATTTTATTTTTTTTTAATTTTGGAGGAGCGACGACAAAATAATTGTTTTTACTATATTATTTTTTTTTTTTTAATTACTTTATTCTTATTTATATTCATTCAAATTACACGTCAGTCAAGATAAAGGATTTTTTTCTGGTTACCATCACTCTTGGGCAGATCTCTTTTCAAGAGGAGCAAAATAATAAAATATAGAAAACCCACTTAAACCCAAGCTTAAGTTGAGCGCACACGCTTGTTTTAAAGAGAGGAAGATTAAATACAAAAAAAAAAAATTGCAATTAGTTCCGAAAAAATGCTAGATGCAAAAAAAAAAAAAGGCAATACAGAGAGCAAGCCTAGAGTTTCCAATATTCACATATAATTCACATGAAAGCAATGTACTCCTTGTGTTACGAGAGTAACGCAATGGTTGAGGAATGTGAAAGGTCAACCCCCTCAAATTCCTGCCGTTTTAGTCTAGAAAGAGTTCCAATGTCACAGATATTGAGGGTCAAAGTAGTTTGAAAATTGGATACACTTTATTAGTTTTTCAGCCTTAGACACAATCCCATCAAAAAGAACTTCTTTGATGTCGCATCGTAGTAAACATTGTGATGAGATTTCAAAGACAATTTGTTATTTTTCTTCATACCAAAAATGTTTATGTTGTTCACAGGTGAGGTGGAAGGGTTGTCGAAGGAGATATCATAAGTTGGGAGTGTTTTTGAGAGGGAGATCTGAAGAGGTTGAGTTTTCAAAGAGTTTAATTTGAAAAGGCTGAGACGACCTCATCGGGAAATAACAACCAGATCCGCAAGAATGGAATCGGAAAACTGAAGTTGAGAAACAACCGTAGATGTAAAAGAGGAAGTAATCTGATTTAGTGATGGCATCTGTATCCGCATCCGCATCCCCATCCGCAGAGCATCCTCATCAAAATTAACATCCGCATCCGCATTTTCGAAAATTTAACATCCGCATCCGCACTTTCGAAAATTCAACATCCGCATCCGCACACTTCGAAAATTCAACATCCGCATCCGCAAATTAGAAAATATGACATCCGATCCATAACTAATATATATATATATATATATATATATATATATATATATATATATATATATATATATATATATATATATATATATATATATATATATATATATATATATATATATATATATATATATATATATATATATATATATATATATATATATATATATTCTAAAGACGTCTTTTCTGCTTCCTCAAAACAACACTATGAAGGCGTACGGTCCTGATGGAATCCTTCCTGTGGTTCTCAAAACTTGTGCTTCAGAGCTTGCACCCTTCCTTGGTAAACTATTTCGTCTATGTCTTTCTACTTCAACCTTCCCTTCTTACTGGAAACGTGCGTTCATTCAGCCTGTGCCGAAAAAGGGGGACCCCTCTCAACCCTAAACTATCGTCTCAAATTTCTTTAACCTCCGTTATTTCCAAAGATTTTGAATCTATCCTTAACAGGAATATTTGGAAACATCTCAATTCGCCAGTATGGCTTTTGTAAGAAAAGCTCTACTGGTGATTTTCTTTCCCTTCTTTCTGACTCTTGTTTCTCCGCTCTTCGTCATTTTTCGTCATTTCGGTGAATTTATTGCTATCGCGCTGGACTTATCGAAAGCTTTCGGTAGAGTCTGTGGCAAAGCTTTGATTTCCAAACTTTCTAATTCCCAACTCTTTTTTTTTTTTTTTTGCTTTTCATTAATAACCTTCTCTCTCTTACTTCATTTCCTATCCATTCCTATGCCGATGATTCCACCTTTTATTAATCTTTTTAATTTGAAAGGCAGCTCTCCCAACAGCAGTTAATAGAAACAAGGGAGGTAGCCTTGAGGCAACCGACCTCTGATCTATCTCGCATTTCAAATTGGGGCAGAGAAAATACTTTTGTTTTCAATGCCACCAAAACTCAATTCCTCCATCTCTCTGCTTGACACAATCTTCCACACAACTATGATATCTTCTTCAAAATCACACAACTCAAACAGTCATCTGTCCCTAATATTCTCGGTTTTTCTTTTACTCTGATCTTTCTTGGAAAGATTACACTACTTCTCTTCCTAAACAAGCTTTTAAGAGGTTAGGTGTTTTGAGTAGCCTTCAGAATTTCTTCACACCACCCCAGTTGCTTGCTCTTTATATGAGTGTTGCTTACCCATGTATGGGAAACACATCACACATCTGTGGTGGTTCCACACATAGAGCTCTTCTCGAAAAGGTGGAATCTAGGGCTTTTCATATTATAAAGACTGAAGGCGGAAATACGGTATGAAACGTTCACATTGTATTAAATAAGGATGTGGAAACGCTTGGTATTAACCTTTCTAATTAGATTAAGGTTCTTCAGGAAAGAAGCTAACTCAACTTTACATATATATATATATATATATATATATATATATATATATATATATATATATATATATATATATATATATATATATATATATATATATATATATATATATATATATATATATATATATATATAATATATATATATATATATATATATATATATATATATATATATATATATATATATATATATATATATATATATATATATATATATATATATATATATGCGAAATGTAGATCAAGAGTGATTGTGAAGAGGAAAATATCGGATTGGTTTAGCATAGGAGTGGGATTGAGACAGGGGTGTGTAATGTCGCCATGTTATTTAATCTATTGATGGATGGTGTAGTTAGAAAAATAGAGAGAGAAGGGAAGGGTATTAGGTTGAGAAATATGGAGGGTGAATGGGAAATGAATGTTTTACTTTTTGCAGATGATGTGGTGTTGGTGGCAGAATCTGGAGAAAAGTTGAGAATACTTGTGAGATAGTTTGAAGGGAAATGTGCAAACACGAGATTGAAAGTCAATCCAGCGAAGAATAAAGTTATGAGGATTGGAGGTGGGGATGAGGAGATGTGGAGAGAGGAATGGGGGTGTAGAAATGTGATGATGGAAACTTGAGGAGGTGGATGAATTCAAATATCTAGCAATGTTGGGTGGAAGGTAAGGGTGGGACGAAAAAAGAGATAAAGAATAGAGTGGTGGAGGAAATGAAAGTGTTGGGGGGCCTAAGAGAAGTATGGAAGAAAGGAAAAATTTCGAAAGAAATAAAGATAAGAATGTTTGAGTGTATGTGTTTACCTTCTGTATTGTATGGGTGTGAAACATGGATGATAAGTGCTCGGGCGAGAAAAAGTTTCAATGTCTTTGAGATGAAAGGTTTGAGAGCGATATATAAATTGAGAAGATTGATAGGATAAGAAATAAAAGAATAAGGGAGATGTATAAATGGAAGAAGGGTGTAATTGATAGAGAGGAGGAGGGTGTGCTAAAAAGGTTTGGACATATGTGTAGAATGAATGAGGACAAAATGGTGGCCAAGGTAAATAGATCCGATGTGGATAGGGGTAGGGGGAAGGGAAGGCCGAAGTGGAGATGGATGTATGGAGTGAGAGAGATTTTGATGGAAGTAATTTGAGTTTAGAATAAGGTGACCATCCGTCCCGAATTTTTCGGGATAGTCCCGATTTTTTTAGAGACGGACAGACGGACATTTGTCCCCAATTTTAGATTTAGCAAAAATTATTTATTCAGATAGACAGCAGAAGAAGGCAGTGACACACCACCATACAGCCAGAGGGCGCGGCGCATGGGAGCAGAAAGCAAAAATGTTTTTTTTTTTTTTTTTTGTAGAATTTCCTAAACTAATAAACCATATGACTTGTTTTCGAAAACAACATTCGTATTTCTTCTTTATATTAAAAATCCTCCTCTTTTATATATCCCTTAAAACCCTTACGGGCAGTGTATTTGGAGGGGGAGGGGGGGGGAAATGTTCAGAAGCGTCCCGAATTTTGGTCAGAAAAATATGGTCACCTTAGTTTAGAAGAGGGTAGAAGATTTGTGGAGACAGAGAGAAATGGAGGGCGGTGCACGGTGAAAGGGGTTGAAAGGTAAGAATAGGTATGTTTGTAAGGGCATTGTGGCGGGCACCACCCACGAAAGTGGGATAGGTGATATATATATATATATATATATATATATATATATATATATATATATATATATATATATATATATATATATATATATATATATATATATATATATATATTATGTGATGGCATATACGCATTCGCATCTTCATCAAAATTAATATCCGCATCCGCATCCTCATCAAAATTAACATCCGCATCCGCATTTTTCGAAAATTCAACATCCGCATCCGCACTATCGAAAATTTGACATTCGCATCCGAATCCGCATCTAAAAATTCGACATCCGCATCCGCAAATTACAAAATTTGACATCCGATCCATCACTAGTCTGATTTGAAATGAGAGAAAGAATGGAGAGTTGACTCATCGGCATAAGAATGAACACAGTTAGAAATGAAGATGAGAAGGTCGTTTATGAAAAGTAAAAACAAAATTGAAGATGAAACGGAACCTTGAGGAACACCACAATTAACAGGAAAGGATGAAGAGGTCGCTCAATCAACAAGTGCTGATATGGAATAATTTGAGAAAACTAGAAATGTGTAAGCAAAAATGAGGAAACCAATAGGAAGAGAGATTAGTGAGCAGCGACGTGTACCACGTGCCATACTCAGTCGAAAACTCTCAATCCGTCAAGAGCCATCTCACAAGGCTCCAAGAGTCTCCAATGGCAAAAGATCATAAATATATGAGATATTAAAGAATGTCACCAATTGATCTCGAATTTATGATAGTTTCAGAAGATTTTATACGAAAATGCAAGTGAGTGTTATAGCACAACAATTAAAAGGTTTAGAGAGGTTACTCTTCTACGGGATCGGTTTTGGAGAACATATGCGCACTTCCAATGCTGAGAAAAAGTATTATTATTTAAAGAATTAGACTGATTAGAGAGTAAAGTTGAGCGAAGACAGAAAGCCGGCTCAGAAGCACATTTCCTCAAAACAAAGGGGAGGAACGCCATACGGGCCACTAGTCTTTCTGATATTCAAAGATCTCAGGATATTATAACCCCGATCATAGTTAATCATAGATAGAGACGGGGGACTACTGAGAAGAGGAGTAGGAGGAGGGATGCCAAAATCATTCAAGATGAAATTATATGAAAAAGGCCAAAAAGATTAGCCTTTTCAGAAGTAGTAGTAGCTACAGATCCGTCAAAGAGAATAAGAGGAGGAAAGGCAGATTTATCGAAGTTATTACGAAATGTTTTTAGGCAAGAGGTAAAAAAAAAATTTTATTAGCAGAAGAACTAAGGTGTAAGTTTTTTTTTTTTTTTCGTGAAAGCACAATTAACTCGTCTTACAATATCCTTGCAACGTTTCCAAGCTGAATGAAAGTTAGAAAAAATAATTGGAAATTGAGTTTTCCATTCCAGTTAAGCGATGTCTCTATCCCGATGGGCACAAGAACAGATGCCATCGAACTAGGGATTTAGGGAGAAAAAGATTTGGTCAAAGATGGAATAAGCCTATTCATCCCATCCGCGATTAAGGCCCCTACCTTTTCAGAAAACACATAAGCATCATAAGCATCCTCAGAATCAAAACAGGATACATTTTCAGGGTTATTAGCAAAGAAGCTACACACTCCCCCAATTACAAAGACTAGGTGTCAGAAAATAATACCCTTAGGGCATGGTGGAGCTGGTAGAGAGAAGGCATTATTACTAAGATCTACAAGATCATGTTACGAATAGGAGCAAAATGGAAATTGCATTAATTACATTGGTCTGCATCATTTTAGAGGTCTAAGGTTTATCAACGGTTCTGATATGTTTTTTGCATGTAAAATTCAAAAATGTAACCTCATTTTCCTCTATCAGGTCAAGTTTTTGCGCTATTTAAATTTTTAGGGGAAATAACTACGAAATCAATTTAAAATTCAAAACATTTTTATTACCAAATATTAGATTTACCTTGTCTTAAAATGTACAAACTGCATATAAAAATATATGGACAATTACAATCAATGGAAAAGTAAAGATAAAGAAGACAAAGGGGTACAATTATTGCGGAATAAATGGTTTTCAAAAGGATTTTTGTTTATGTTTCGCTTCTGGAATGTCTCTCTTGAGGCACAAGCAGTTGTTCGCCAGCATGCTGACATCCCATCTGCCTTGGTACCTATCTTTCATTACACGAATGTCCTGATGGAACTGTTCTCCTTGTTTCTCGCTAATGTCACTACAGTTTTCTGGAAATTGCTGTAAATGTGAGGAGAAAATGCAAGTTTATGGATATGAAGCTCTGCAAGGGCTCTTCCACCATATGTTCATACTCTGGACTTTGGTCATTGTCCAGAGAGTTCTTCACAATTGATTTGAATGAGAACCAAGCATTTCTCTCATTTCTTTCCATACTTTTGTTGGATGGCGGATCTTTTATAAGTTCCCTGATCTGAGGGCTATCAAAAGCACTTGTTCTCAGTTTTGCCTCGCCTAAGCGCGGAAATTTTTTCCTCAGGAAAGCAAAAGTTGTGCCCTCTACATTCAGTGCTTTGACAAAGTTTTCCATAATTCCAAAACTGATATGCTGCGTTGGAAGTAGAACCTTCCTTTTATCCACAAGGGCGTGGGACACAAAGCTTGGGAAAACCGGGTTCCGAACATGACCTTACCGGCCTGTCTCACTTGTACATAGTGTTGTTTGTTTGTTCGTCTATCCCACAGACATAGGAAGCATATTGTCGCATTTCTTCGTCACGACTGCGGTACCATGAAAATGTAGTTCCAGGAGTTAATAAATTCTTTTAACGAAGTCGTGACTAGAGCAATTGCGCTGATTCTTTGGACAAACACAAATTTCGTGGTAAATCGCTTAACTCTCCGCTTGGTTTAAGGGTTTTAGTTGATTTGTCTCACCCGTAGGTTGATAATGTAGTGATGTCATCCATAGGCTGACCTTCCATGTATTTATCGGCATCAGACGATAAGCCTGTTCCCAAATTTTGAGGCGGATAGGGAATTGGAATTCCTGGTCCATGAGCTGGCTTAATTCAGAAGTTACATTTGGATACTTTAGGTATTTCTTATTTTTTCGAATTATGCCTGCAACTAACGAGAAAGACATACAATTGCAATCAAGATGTGCCAATAAACACAAAAACAATTTTATGAATAAACATTCCACATAGCAAATATGGTACTAGCGTACATTTACGGAAATTACATAACCATTCCAAAGGTATTCAGACATACAAGTCGATAGAATAACCATATACATTTGCACTAAACAAAGTGATATATATATATATATATATATATATATATATATATATATATATATATATATATATATATATATATATATATATATATATATATATATATATATATATATATATATATATATATATATATATATATATATATATATATATATATATGGTAAGACAGCTATTGAATGAGAAATATTCGGATTTATAAATAAAATGCTGTTTTATTAATGTTTCTTAAAATTGAGATAGCTCAAAAACTAGACCTGACTGAAGAATATGGGATTCATTTCTAAAATTCAGTATGCAAAAAGATATCAGAATCGTTGAGAAACCTTAAGTCTCTTTTAAAAAAAATTTCAAATGCAGACCAGTGTTATCATTAAATACTCCACAAATTTGATAACCTAGAATTAATGATTTCATAAATGTAAATTTAGAAACTATAGCTGGAGGGGTCCGGGAGGAGTTGGATCAGAGTAAGTTTTAAAATGATGAACGCTGGAGTTGGAGCAGACAAAAAATTTACGGCTCTTCAAGTTCTGGTTCAATAAATAACTAAATGACTTTTGATGGTAAGTAAATTTGTACTTTCGTTTCAACATAAGAGGGACTGCGATGTTGTATCTTTCATTATGTATCTCACTATAAGTACTAGAGTAGTGTTTGGAATTCTAAAATAGATCTTCATTAGGATATAATTTAAAGATAAAATGAGATTCTCAAATATATGGAGTAGTTTCGTGCCAAAGGTAGAACCATAAAATAAGTATTTGTGTTATTACGAGAGATTGTGGACGTCGCTCAAATAGGCTCTAAAATTTTTATTATTAATTACAATTAGTTTAAGAGTTATGAAAGGTTTTGACATAAGTATGTCTGACAATACTTTCAGAATCTGAGTCCTGTAATAATAAAATGCTTTTTCTTTTAGAAATTTTATCAAATCAAATGAAAAATATCAACTTAAATTTAAATTATCCAGAATTATTTTACATTTATTTTCACTACATTTATTTCTATTTTTAAGAGACTTTTTACAAAATTGTAACTAATTTGAAAAAAAAAAAAAAAAAAAACTCATAAATTGGTACATAATAACAAGCCATAGCTTCAAATATAAGAATAAACTTGATAATGAAACCAAAAACATAAAAAATAAATAAATGAATAAGGAAAACTTAAAATATCAAAATAAAATAAAAGTTAAAACTAACCTTTACAGCTACATTAACAACTGCTCCTCCAAGTTCATAGCAAATGGGTGGAGTGTCTGTCCATCCGCCAGCTAAATCTAACCTTACTGGACAAGTTGCCTCAACCCATTTCCAAACAGGTTTTTCCTTTGATTTATCATTAAAGAGTTCCAAAACTTCATATCTACTAGTTTCAACCTATATAATATATATATATATATATATATATATAATATATATAATATATATATATATATATATATATATATATATATATATATATATATATATATATATATATATATATATATATATATATATAAAGATTTTAAAACCACTAAAACAGATAAAAAAAGCAGGAGTTGACGTTTCGCTCCCTATCATAAGGAGAGCCTTATCAAAACTAAGTAAAAAGAAAGAGGAAGGTAAGGAAGAAAGTGTATCACAATCCGAAAAAGCAAAAAATAATTCGAGAGTTCGAGAGGCACGCGCACAAATCATGGAAAACGTGCAGCGAGAGAATTTTTAACAAATACTATTGTAAATCAGTCCAGCGAAAAAAAGCCCTCTGATGTATTGAAATTAGTGGTGGTATTTATAAAATATGATTCTATGAGTTGGTTAAGAGTCTTATTTTTGGATGAAAAAATCATACTGGAACCATTCCAATCTATGTTGTGTTGAGAGTCTCTGATGTGTTTAAATATTGAATTACTGTAATTACCTCTATTAATATCATTCTTATGTTGAGTGAGCCTAAACTGTAAAGATTTAAGGGTTTCTCCTATATAAGAGGAATGGCAAACACCACATGGAACGGCATAAACACCACCAACAGGTGGACAGAGGGAATTATTATTTTGAACAAGGAAACTCATAATGGTTTTGGGATAAGTGAAAACGATTTTAATGTCAAACGTAGATTTAAGTAGAAATTTAATAGATGAAATACCCATAGAATAAGGCAAAATTAATGCATTTTCAAGTGAAAAATTGAGAAGGGCTTGTGAAACATTACTTTCTGCACAATTTTATCCTTTCTCTGTCCAACTGTCTGAGTAAATACTTATCCGCTATTCCCAATCTTATAAGTACTCTACTGGTAAAGTCTGGAACACACTCCCTTTATCTCTTTCCCTTACTTCTTTTGACTTGCTCACTTTCAAGCGGCCGTGTATAGGGGCAGGTTAGCTTTTAACGATTAGTTTCCGGTATTGCCCAAACTCTGGTGGAAATTAGTAGGCCTCTGGTCTTTCCCCACCAGAGGAGACTATATATATATATATATATATATATATATATATATATATATATATATATATATATATATATATATATATATATATATATATATATATATATATATATATATAGGGATGGAGTGAAGTATCGGTATCGGTATCGGTAAGTATCGGCATATTTTCCGATACCGGTATCGGTATCGGTATCGGTATCGGCCTTTTCAGTATCGGTATCGGTATCGGCAAAATTTTTGGATAAGAGTAAAGTATCGGTATCGGTATCGGTAGGTATCGGTCGAGTAGTATCGGTATCGGTATCGGTATTTTTTAGGTATTGGTATCGGTATCGGTATCGGTAAAATTTTGGTATCGCTCCATCCCTAATATATATATATATATATATATATATTATATATATATATATATATATATATATATATATATATATATAATATATATATATATATATATATATATATATATATATATATATGAAGCAAAGATTAGGAGAAGTTAAGAAAGGTGGTAAGTTTTGCTGAAAAGCTTAAAGAGGCGGGATTGAGCGTGAATGTTGAAAAGACAGAAACTGTTAATAGTTAGCATGGAGGAGGATGGAGAGAAGCTTGTGCTGAAGGTGGATGGCGAGGAGGTGAGGGTACCTGGGTGGTGGAGAGACGTGAGTATTTGACGGGGGGGGAGTATTCACAAGGGAATGAGGAAATATGCTGGAAATCACCAACAGGATGGAGAAATACGGAAGAGTGATGAGGGCGCTGTACCCAATCTTGGCCGACAGAAGAATGGATATAAGAGTAAAGAAAGTAATTTTCGAAAGTACTCTGACCCCAATTTTGCTTAATGGGGCGGAGACTAGGAGAAGGACTACAAGAAAAGAAAGCAGAATTTAAGCAACAGAGATGAGGGTGCTGCGGTTGATGGTGGGAAGGACCAGGAGGGAAAGGATAAGAAGAGAAAGAATTAGAGAAAGTATAAGGGTTGAACCAGTTAATCAAAAGATAGATGCAGCAAGACTGAGACGGTTTGGGATGTGTGTGAAGGATGTCGGAGGGGAGAGCGACTAGAGGGAGATGAGAGTGGAAGCCAAGAGGAAGAAGACCAAGGAGACCCAGAAAGATAAGGATGGAGTCAGTTGGAGATTCACTGAGGCGACATCAGCTGCCTACGGTAGAACAGCTGGTGGAAGATGGAATTATTTACGACAGATCTAGATGGAGACGAGTGCTGGCCCCGCTGATAGATCCCTAGAGCCTTACTGGGATCTTATATATATATATATATATATATATATATATATATATATATATATATATATATATATATATATATATATATATATATATATATATATATATATATATATATATATATATATATATATATATATATATATATATATATCCTAAATTTCAGAATTGGTATCGGGTATCGGTATCGGGATCGGTGAATTCTTAGGTATCGGTAAAAAATTTTGGTATCGCTTCATTCCTAATATATATATATATATATATATATATATATATATATATATATATATATATATATATATATATATATATATATATATATATATATATATATATATATATATATATATATATATATATATATATATATATATATACACTCATGTGAGCAAACGCCAGAGTCTTACCAATTTCCACCAGAGTTGGAAAAGTATCATCCTGATCGCTAAAGGCCGACATGTATGTACAAAGACACGGCTTTAGAAAGTGTGCAAGTCAAAGGAAGTTGAGAAAACAGATTTATAATCTTATCTCTGATCGCCAGTATGGCTTTCGTAAGAAACGCTCTACTGGTGATCTTCTTTCCCTTCTCTCTGATTCTTGGTCCTCTGCCCTTCGGCATTTCGGTGAATCCTTTGTTGTCACGCTGGACATATCGAAAGCCTTCGATAGAGTCTGGCACAAAGCTTTGATTTCCAAACTTCCCTCTTTCGGTATCTATCCTTCTCTCTGTGATATTCTCTCTTAATTTCTTTTCCGGTCGCTCTATAGCAGCTGTTGTAGACAGCCATCGTTCTTCCTTTAAAGCTATTAATAATGTTCCACAAGTTTCTGTCCTATACCCAACACTTTTTCTGCTTTTCATTAATGACCTCTCTATTATCCCATCTACTATCCACTCCTATGCTGATGACTCATTCATTACTCCTTTCAGTTTGAAAGACGTTACTCCCAACAGCAGTTAATCGAAAGGGTAGCCTTGCAGCAACTAACCTCTGATCTTTCACGTATTTCAAATTGGGGCAGAGAAAACGTGGATTTTTTAAATGCCTCAAAAACTCAGTTCATCCATCTCTCCACTCGACACAATCTTCCACACAACTATGATGTATTCTTCAAAAACACACAACTCAAAGCTTCACCTATTCTTAATATTCTTGGCGTATCCTTTTCTCATGATCTTTCTTGGAAAGAACACATTACTTCTCTTTCTAAACAAGCTTCTAAGAGATTGGGTGTTCTGAGGCGCTTTCAGAATTACTTCACGCCACCCCAGTTGTTGCACTGTATAGGGGTGTTGTTCGCCCCTGTATGGAGTGTGCTCCACACATCTGGGGTGATCCCACTCATACAGCTCTCCTTGAGAATGTGTGGTTTACGGTTTACGAATTTTTGTCACAGTGACTCTCCTGCTCTTACGAACTCTCTCCAATTCCTTTCTGCCCGTCAAATTGTTGCATCACTCTCTCTTTACTATCTTACTATCGCTATTACAACGGACACTGCTCTTCTGAACTTTCTCATCGCATACCTCCTCCACTGAAAAGAGCTCGTGGGACACGCCTTTCTACAGTGTCTCAACCTTTCTCTGTCCAACTCTCAGACCCTAGACTTAACCGCTATGCTCAATCTTACATTATACTCTACTGGTAACGTCTGGAATACACTCCCTTTATCTATTTTCTCAACTTCTTTTGACTTGCATACTTTCAAACGCCGTGTATCTGGACATGTCGGCCTCTATCGACAAAGATAGGTTTTTTCCAACTCCGATGGAATTTGGTAGGCCTTTGGCTTTTGCCCACCAGAGGAGTATTAAATAAAAAAGTTTACATCTCACGGGCACTGCCCTATTCAAGGAGAGAAGCTTTTCTAGGTAGTTCCTAACTAGAATCTGCAAGTGTGATCGAACCGGCGCCCTCAAGCACGAGAGTCAATCACTCTACCGTCATGCTACGGTAGACAGAAATTATACCTAACAATCGTTACGATATGAGGTTTCCAAGCCTTTTTTTTTTTTTTTTTTTTTTTTTTGGGGGGGGGGGCTTATGTTGAGGCCAAATATGTTTATTTTGTCAATGAGAGAGACGGAAAACTATCGAAAAAGAAAAGTAAAAATGTTTGAGAGAGAAATTTGTAAAGTTGTTTTTACAAGTTGAATCTCACAAGAAATAAATGACCTCAATGGGAAATTTCATCCACATCATCAAGAATACAATCAGAAAGATTAGGATGAGAAGCAACTGTAAATACAAAAGAGAGAGCAGATTGAAATGAGTAATAGGATGGAATGTAGAGTTATCAACATATGAATGGAAAGGGTTAGATCGGCACTGAGATCGTTAAGTAAACAGAGTTGGAGGAGTATTGCCAGTATTTAAATAGACCAAATAGATTAGATTTTTTAGTTGGAGAATTAGCAACAGAACCATCAGAGTGAATAAGAGGAAGAAAAGCAAATTTGCATAAGTTGTTAGAGATATTTTGGCAAGAGACTAGAAAGATTTGAAAGTAAAAGAAGCAAGGAGATCAAAGCACTTTCATTTAATAAGCATCAGCTTTGATGGTCAATCATTACAGCAATTCTGAGCAAAATAAAAATTAGCGAGACTGACAGGAAAACGAGAATTTTTCCAGTCCCGTTAAGCACTGTCTCTAATTTTGACTGGATCCAGAACAAGCACTATCAATTCTGAAGAGATTTAAATGAAGATGGAATAAACCTACGCATCTCAACAGCGATTACAGCCATTCGCCTTTTAGGCAAGAGAAGCGTCTTTAGAACCAAAGCAATTACTACAGTAGTAGTAAGCTTAGAAGCGAAGCAAATCCCCCAATAGGCCCGAATAAAGTGTCAGAAGACAAACCAAGGGAAGCAAAAAGCTGTTTGAGAAAGACTATTAAAATAAAAGATAAGAATGTGGTCATATTTACCAACAGAAGCGAAGATGGCGTACTTATGGGGAGAGCTAGTTATGAAGATTAGATCAAGTATTTCCAGAAAGGGTTGGAACAATATTTAATATGCGTAAGATCCATAATAAATTGCTCCAGATCATTGAAAATGTTGAATGATTCAGCCTCCTCCCTCCAGAATCAGTTTCAAAGGACCCCAGCCACTCATTGTTGTGTAAAAATAAATTCCACAAACAGAGTACATCATCATGATGATAATCATGGTCAGTAAATAAATGATATATATTTAAGTCAAATGGTTTTAGTAATTTAAAATATTATTTTTCTGTGGCTAGACTCTAGATAAGAAAAAGCATCCATTATCCACATCAGCGAATATTAAAAAACATCAGCATCCTCATCCACGGATATTGAAAATTTACTTCCAGTCCAAATATATATATATATATATATATATATATATATATATATATATATATATATATATATATATATATATATATATATATATATATATATATATATATATATATATATATATATATATATATATTATATATATTGCTCTAACCTATACCATATAAGGTATTACAAATCCATATCTCTTTGATTCCAACAAACCTGTTTGCTGATCATAATATGCGAAGCACGTTCATAATGTCTTGAAGCCCTTATAATGTCACTTGGCCTTTTGGATTTAATAAAATCCATACAAATGAACGAAAACATATGGATTCCCTTTTCATATTGACCTTCCTAAGAAGAAAACAATAAAGCAAGGTTACTTTTACAACAATTTTAACTCGGTAGCTTCAATCTCGTATGTGTTTTAACTCATTTACAATTTTTTCCTTTAACTAAGACTTTAAAAGGGAGTAATAACTTATACATTAAATTACAGTACCTGTAAGGCTTTCAAAGAGGGAATCCAGTACCTGTTTCCTGCAGGACCACTCCTTAACCCACCCTGGTTTCCTGCTAAGCAACCAAGAATGTCTGCTACATTAGCAAGAAGGCGAGAGGAAGTAGAATAAGAGTTTATTAATATTTCATGGAAAAAAGTAATCAAATCCCATGTTCGTTGAAATGACACTGAAATAATAATAACATTAAAAATAATAATAATGATAATTTATAAATATTTCATTAAGCAGTAGTAATATACAGGTGGTATCTAAAAACGTGAAAAAAATACATTCTTCCGTTCATGGTAAGCAAAGTAGATCTGACAAAATATTATTGCAGTACTGTAAAGTAGATTTAATTTATTAAAAACATCTTTTAAATTCCTGATATGATGATTTCTTTATAAATATGGGTATGTCATCCCAGAACTTAACTGTATTAAAAGGTCTTTATTTCTTTATTTCTTAAGGAAAGATACTCAAAAGGCAATGGGCTTCTGGTATCATAACTAAGTAAAACATATAGAGTTTTTTTATGCAATAAACCCATAATAATACCAAAGAAATTCCAGCAGTAAAAGAAAGCGGAGTACATATAATAATAATAATAATAATAATAATAATAATAATAATAATAATAATAATAATAATAATAATAATAATAATCTGTTGAAAAGGGTGTTTGTGAAAGATGTGGAATAACGTAAACACTGGGTTGTTTTTTTATTTTTTTCAGCAAAAATAAAAATTTAAAATTGGTTTCCAAAGGAAATTCTGGTTGTGCTTTTTTCATTTAAATTATAATCACTACTGCTCGGCAAGAGAGAATTTTCAGTTGAGGTAAATTTATCATAGCACTTTATATGATGAGTAAACTTTTAAAATGGGAAATATGATTATCATACTTAATTTTCACAACCCCACATACCCTAAGTATAAACTAAATGAAGTAGATTATTCTATAAAATCAGTACTTGATATTTTGCCTCTATGAGACATAGGGCTGTGATACAATGAATGAATGAATGGAATGAATGAATAATAATAATAATAATAATAATAATAACAATAATAATAATAATAATAATAATAATAATAATAATAATTGATTGTTTTTATATGCTTATATTGCAGATGTGTAAGGGAAAAAAAAGGAAAGACTAAAAGAAAGAGAAGAAAAAGAACTTGGATGAGTGAAAGATAGTTGTTTCTCAATGGTTCTCATCTTTGTAAATATGCTTAACGTTTTGTTTTTTTATTTTCAGGCTTGTCCATCCCTTTTGTTTTATGCAAATAATTGGCAAAAAAGAGAAATAGGAGTGCCATTGTTTTTTACTTAGAAGATTATCTAGAATTTGAGTAAATGTTAGATATCTTTTGACACAATAAGAGTTAACTGTAAAGGTAAGTGTGACGAATCCGGATTTGTCCACTGACTTTCCAGTGTAGTTGTTGTATTAGGAGCAGTTAGCCTAAATAAGTAAAAAGGACACTATCAATAACTAATCTTTGTAATTACATATATCATCTCTATTCTAAGAGAAGATAAAAGGAAAAGAATCTATATTTTGGGTAAGTGAGAAGAATTCCTACTCGAAGAATTTACAGATTAGTGTACAGTAACTTTCAATAATAATAATAATAATAATAATAATAATAATAATAATAATAATAATAATAATAATAATTACTTATGATACAATATTTTAAATTACCACTATTTGTTCTCAACTAGTTTCAAACAAGTAACCTAATAAGAACTTACTGGCATTAATGTACTTAAAATAAGGAAGAAGAGATGGTCCCATAATACGATCTTTCGTCTCTTTTATCAAGTTCTTCAAAACTAGCATAAAAATATCATCTGTATGAATGTCATTAATGTAACTTTCCATAAAAATATCTTGAAATGAAAATCGTGTGGAACATTTCCACTTGTTGATAAACACTTCCTTACTAAAAGTTTCATCTTCTGACGAGGGGTCCAAACCAATTAAAATTTCTATAATTTTGACTTGATCATGAAGTGAAAAGGATGGAGCAAATAATTTCGCTGATGAAAGTGTCTGGCAAGAATTGTCTGGATTCCATAAGTCTTCGGGGGTAAGGGTGGTGCGAGAAGAAATTTCTGACCAAGTACAATTGAACATTGTAAAATGCTTTGATTTTCTATCAGCTGTCATATAATCATCAAATCCATGACAAACTATAATTAAACTGTTAGAATAATGTGGCCAACATTGCCAGATGATTCTACTTCCACTTTTAATTGACATATTATTTTCAATAGAAAAATTTGAAAATAAACAATCACCACTAAGTTTTAATATCACCTCAGGTCCAAAGTAACAGTTTATCAAAGTTAGTTTACAAGAGTTATCACACCAAAGTTTGCCTTTAAATAATGAATTGAAACACTTAATATTTCTTTCAGCGGAGCTTATTGTGCATGAATCTGCCTTCTTTTCTGTAAATTCTGACAAAACAAACTCCAAAGTTGATTGAAAATGAAAGGTCAGGACTCAAATATGCCGAATAACTTTCGTCAATGCAAAAAGCGAATGCCGAGTAATTATTTAACTTATTCCAAATATGTTGCCTGAAAAAAAAATAGAGAAAAATATTATAAAATTCAGCAAATTCAGTTTTCTTTTGTAAATTGAAAATTGAAATATAAATACCTAGCAACTTCACCTTCCTGACGAATAAGAGTGCTATAATTGGCTCTGATGGCATAATTTGATGAAAGTTCCCCTGAAAGGTATTTTTCTTTATCAATGTCACTGCACAAAGGAAGTAGTAGGTCAAAATAGAGAGATACCTAACAATAATAATAATAATAATAAATTACTGCTGCCCCTTCAGACAATTCTAAAAGTAAAAATAATGTAATTAACTATGATCCTAAAGCTGATTGTTTACTAACTCCTAATTATTGGCAAGAAAAAGAACAATGAGATTAAAATGGGGACTAATCATTTAGTTATTAAAAACAACGATGAAACAAAATCTATTACTTCAATAATGAATGGAAGTACCTTAATGACAACAAAGAAAGATGCAATGAAATTTACCTGAACAAATTCTGTGTCCGTATCAGTTCCATAATACGTACAACGATCTAATGGTGGAAGAACATAGAGAGAAAATATGTTTTCAGCCAAAGATGGACTTAAAAACGTTGTGCCACTCACAATTCTTTCATTTTCACGATCTTTAATACAAATTAATAAATGAATTAATAGCTATTTTATGCAATTATGGTACAAAAGCAAATTTGCAAAAAGGAACAAAAGTCTTTTTACCGTAAGTACTATTATTATTATTTGGTGATGGGACGATTAATAGTTTTCGGAAAAAATCGGAATATTTTTCTCAATCGTTATCGTCAATTTTATGTCCGATTAATTTACATATATTGGGTTATAAATATCTCTCTATGCTCCAACTTCTACTGAGGGAACGGCTATTTAGTAGTGGAACTGAATACTCTCCAAGACGATATCGAATTACCCTGGAACTGGAAAAAGGATTGTTTCTGCATCACGAGCTCAAAATTTAAAGTACTAGAATTTTCATGTCTCTCCATACTCTCACATATTTGAAATTTTTATAAAAAATAGTTCTGAAGAAACTACAGGGTGTCACACTCGCTCCCGGCCACAGATACGTGCTTAAAAGTTATAGGTATCAAAATACTGGTGATAAGTTAATAAAAAATTTTTATGAATACCTTCAATGAGTTCGTAAATCATCTGGATGACGAAGAACTCTGTAATGGCTATATTCAGCAGGAAGGCGTCACTTGCAACACGTCCAAATTCACCATGCACTAAACTGAGTTTTTCTTTGAAAAACGGGTCATTTCCAAGGGCCTTTGGCCACCAACGTCCCCTGACTATACCCCCCAAGATTTCTTCCTATGGAGCATGCTGCATGCTAAAAGAGAAAATGTATCACAATAACTCATGTACTCTAATGCAACTGAAAAACAACATTTGGCTGGGATTTGAAGCTGTGACTCACAATATGTTTTCGGCAACATTCCGTAACGTGGAAAGGAGTGTGCAGATATTGTATTGATGCTTAACGGCAATCACTTCCTGTACTTGATGTAATGTTACACATCAAGATTTGTTTGAGGCAAATCTTATAACTTATGACCTCTACCTTGATATCTATAAGTGCATATCTGGGGCCACGGGTGAGTGAGACACAATGATTACACTATATATTAAAATTACATATATTTACACATTTGAATAACGAAGATAATTTAATTCTTTCTTACTAAAAAATGTTAAGTTTATTAAAATAATGGAAATTCTTAAAAAATACTTTTTTAATTTCATCATCATTGCCATCATCAAATCAACTATAATCGTCATCGCAAAAAAAATTCTTAATCGTCCCATCAATATTTATTACTTAATAATAATAATAATTTCTGGTATACAAAAATGATCAAGTAACAAAGTCATTAGCATAGAAATAAATTGAAAGTAATACTGTGTTAGAAGTACTAACACTAACACAGTATAATTAAACTGCCTGTAATATATATATATATATATATATATATATATATATATATATATATATATATATATATATATATATATATATATATATATATATATATATATATATATATATATATATATATATATATATATATCCTTAATTTTTTAATATTCCTTAACGTGGATTTCAATTTTTTATTTGCAGGTAAAATTGTACTTAATTAAATAAGCAAATGCTTCTGAAATTACATTTATAAATATTTTATTCTTGTATATGTGGGGAAAGTTCAAAGAAATAACACATGTTTAGTGGAATAATCAAAGGTATATTAAAATTATTCCACTATTCAGTTGGTAGTGGTTTGTATGCTTTTAGTATAAATTATTATTTCAAAATAATTTCAATTTCCCGAGTTGATCTATTGATATAATTCAAATAAGATAACTATTTGACTGCAAGATATCATCAAGTATAAGAGGTAGTTATTTCTTTTCTTATCAATATAAGGTAGCTAGTTTTTTTTAGCCTTTATCAATTCAAACATATTTTTTTAGGCTTTTTCTTGTCACTACATATAAAATTATTATCCTCAAGATGCTCCGAGTTGTTTTAAAACTGACATGCATTTGCCATGGTATTTAATTTAAGGACAAACTTGGATTATTCATTATTTCTCTAAGAATTCCTTTTTCAAAGCCTTATACTGAAATTCTCAGCTCTTTCTAGGTTTATTATTAATTTGTTTGCCATTTTTAAAATTTTCAACTAATTGCCATACCGCTCAATGGCTTCTCTCAATCATTTTAAATTTTTTTGAATATAACAATTTTAAAAGTAATTATTTTCTAACGACATTCCTTCACAATTACATGACCACCTAAAGTAATACTGTAAGAATCATTTTTGAAAAAAAGTAAGCATATATATCGTATATATATTATATATATATTATATATATATATATATATATATATATATATATATATATATATATATATATATATATATATATATATATATATATATATATATATATATATATATATACCTCTTTTATTTATTTGTTTTCTATAGTTGATATCTTTAATTTTGCCTAGCTCATCTATAGTTATGAATCCATGACTATTGGAGTTTTCAACTAAATTATTTGCATTTAAAGTGCAAATAAGAGCACCCTCAAGTGATGATGTCTTTGGAACCTTAATTGAAGGACTGTATGGAAAAAAGAAATCCAGAGACGTTACCCACACTCCTTTTGTACTTTCAGAAGCAAGCTAAAATTCATTATATATATATATATATATATATATATATATATATATATATATATATATATATATATATATATATATATATATATATATATATATATATATATATATATATATATATTTACCTCGTGGGCAAAGGCCAGAGGCCTACCAAGTTACCACCAGAGTTAGGGAGGAATCCAGAAATCGGGTCAATTTAAAAGGCCGACATTTTCCGATACACGGCGTTTAAAGGTGTGCAAGTCATAGAAAGTTGAAAAAATAGATAACGGGAGTGGGTTCCAGACTTTACCAGTAGAGTATATGTAATATTGAGCATAGAGGTGAAGTCTGGGGTCGGAGAGTTGGACACAAAAAGGATGAGAGTATGTAGAAAGGCGTGTCGCGCGAGCCCTTCTCGATGGAGGAGGTATGCGATGGGAGAGTTCATAAGAGCAGTGTTCATTGTAATAGCGACAGTATAGAGAGAGTGACGAAACAACTCGATAGGCAGAACAGATTGGAGAGAATTAGTGAGTGCAGAAGAGTTGATAAGACGAAAATCCCTAGACTACACATTCTCAAGGAGAGTTGCATGAGTGGAAACACCCCAGATGTGTGACGCATATTCCATACAGAGCAAGCAACTGGGGTGGTGAAGAAATTCTGAAGGTGCCCTATGCAGAGCAAGCAACTGGGGTGGTGAAGAAATTCTGAAGGTGCCTCAGAACACCCAACCTCTTAGAAGCTTGTTTAGAGAGAAAAATAATGTGATCTTTCCAAGAAAGATCACAAAAAGTTTGAGAGAAGAGTTCAGCTTCAGAGGAAGGCAAAACGGCAGTTGTTCTGTTGGAAGATATTAAAGGTAGAAAAAAGGAAGAAGCAAAGTTAGAATTGACATTTTTGCAAAATGCCAGAAAGGGCGTGAAGAAGAAGAACCAAAAAGATTGCATTCCCTACGGAGAAGTGATTTTTTAGTGTTTACACGATTCTGGGATGAAATATAAGTTGCATGAGTTTCTGGAGTTTAAAGATATAATCCCTGAAGGTAGAGTCCCTGTGGCGGAAAGCTCGAAAATAAACTGAGTTAAACCAAGGTTTGTTAGGTTTAGTAGAAGGGAAAGAATATGGAATATATGCTTCCATGCCACCAGACAGAATCATTTCGGTTATGCACTCTACACAATCAGAGGAACTCCTCCCACGGGAAATCAGAAAAGTACAACCGCAAGTCAGACCAGTTAGGGGCACCGAAATGCCAGAAACGTCTCCTCGCCGAAGGCGGGGGCCGTTCTTGTCGAAGACTTGAAGAGACAGGACAAGATACAGAGATAAGAAGGTGATCGGATGAACCCAGAGGAGGAAAGAGTTTAACAGTTAGGAAAAGATCAAGTATGTTGGGTTCATCACCAAGGAGATCAGGGATACGGGGTAGGGAGATGCACCAACTTCTCAAGGTTGTTCTGGATAGAAAAGTGGTGGGCGAGTTGACCAGCTGGATTATGAGAAGTGGATGAAAGCCATTGGCAGTGGTGAATATTGAAATCACCTAAAATGATGATTTCAGAGAAAGGAGAAGTTAAGATAGTCAAAGAATTTTTTATAGTTGGAAGAATTAGGAGATAAATAGACAGAACAAATGAATATGGTTGTAGAGCTGCAGGAAAGTTTAGGCCATAAAGTAGAGAATTGAGAAGACTCCAAATTAGAGACACGAGAACAGACAATATCGTTGCACACATATGCGCAACATCTGCCTTTGGCTGAAAATTTAAGATGCAGTAGGAGGAAACAGAGTAGGGTTTGTTGTCAGAGCACTTAGACACCTGAGTTTCAGTTAGGAATAAGAGATAAGGTCTAGAAGAAGAGAGGTGGTGTCCAACAAAGTGGAAATTAGAAAAGGGACTGCGAATGTTGCAGAAGTTAATAAAAAAAGACTGTGCACCAGGGCGTCAGCTTCAAGGTCTTGGTGGCATCAACACCCAAGTTGTGATGGGGGAAAGGGTGGATGAGGGGCTATGTTTGGAATTTGCCCCTCCAAGCTCCTTCGAGGCAGCTTTATGTTTCGCTATTGTGAAAATTATTTTTTTTTTAAAAAAAAGGTAATGTATGTGTACATGCTTGTAAATTTGTAGGATACATGTGAAGAAAGGCAAAGGTTGTGGGAGTATAGACTCCAATGTGAGTCAAGGGTACACTAGAGACCCTCTGAGAAGATGAAACGGGAAAAGGAACAAACCAAACAGCAATGGAGTGAAACAGAATCGTCCAGCCCACCCCATCACTCTGCGGGTTAAGCCCAGTGGGGGGTACTTTCATCACTTCAAATGGCGCTATATCTTCCCCCTAATATATATATATATATATATATATATATATATATATATATATATATATATATATATATATATATATATATATATATATATATATATATATATATATATATATATATATATATTCCTTTTTTCGCTCATGTACACTTCCTTCTACAAAGAGTAGGCTCTCCTTTTACACACAATAAACACTATTTCATTCACACATCCCTTAAAAAAAGAAGAAAAAAACTAATTATGGCGTCGAATTTGGTAGCCTCTGAGAATCCAAGAGGGGCGGATTCCAAAGATGGCCCCTCATCCACCCCTTCCCCCATCACCACTTGGGAGTTGGTGGCCCCCGGTAGGGACCGACTGGGGCTGGAATTTTGCCGGGGCCGGGGTTCTGGCCGGGGTTGCCTAAAATTTGTATAGAGGTCAAAAGCAATAAAATTTTTGGTTAAAACAATTAGATATAAAGTTAATTGAGGTTTATTTAATTATAAGAAAGGCGTCGAATAGCCACCATTCACTTAAATTAATGATTATATGCATTTTCTCCGGAAAAATGTCAGAAAATTACAGATTTTGTATAATTAAAAGTCCAAAAATAAAAAAAAAAAATTTTTGATTCATAATAGTGATTCAACAGCTTTACCTATAAGCCCACAAAGTAAAGTTTGAAAAAATGTAAGATATAAAATTATCAATATAACCTATATTTATACATATCATTGTTATATCATTGCTATGTATCAAACTTGAATGAATTAGCTACATTATTTAAAAATTATTATTTTTTTTTATACTTTCAATCAATATGGTTAAAATATCAGCTTCAGCAGTATGGAAGTACTTTACAATGTTTCAGGATAGGCTCGAAATAGCTAAATGTAACATCTGCAGTCAGAAAATTAGAAGAGGACCTCCGGGTGGTACAAGTTAAAATTTTCAACCAAATCTTTATGGGGGCATAAAATCAAAACACAAAAATGAACATTCACTAGCAGAAAAGGAGTAGTCAAAAGAAATAGAAAAAAAGAGAAAATTTTAAAAAAGCAAGAAGAAATATCTTAATTTTCTTATATTTTGTTTAACAAAATTTTTATTATTATTTGACTGATTGAGCTGAAATTTTCAGGGAATATGAATTTTTTCTCAAAGTTCTGAGTTGATTTTGAGCATTTTTCTGAGTCTATAACGGTTTGAAAGTTATTTGGACACAAAGTTGAATAAAATGAATAACGGGGTCAAACCACTGGTCCACATGAGCTGAAAATTTAACTGAATAATCTTAGCCTCAATTTCTTGCATTGGTGAGAACAGATTTTTGATATCACATCTAGAAAAAAAGATATAAGCACTTGAAATTTTTTTTTTTTTTTTTTTTAAATCGTACCCTTCCCGAGAAAAAAATTATTTAAAAAACACGCTACCTATTATTTTTTTTTATTTTTGGATATTGTTTAGAGGGACAGGGCTACAATTTTTATTTAGGGCATTATTAAATGCTTTTTGGTTGAAGCTAGATATAGCCTCTCAAACTTTGGAAATATTTGAAATTTGGTCAAAAATGGACCTTTTTTGAGAGGCTATATTTCGAAACCAACGACTCGCATCGAATAAAGTATAGAGAAGAATTTGTAGCCCCATCCCTCCTCTATGCACCCTTCTAAAATAAGGAATGTTATAGTTTTGTTTTAAATTTTATTGACCGAAAAGGTGGATTTTTTTTTTTTCAAATTTTCTATAGTTGTTCAGTTTTGGGCTTATAACATTTTTTCTATAACTCTGGGAACAAATGTCTGTTACATGTTTTCGTTGCCAATAGAATTATGAATATACATCCAAATTTCAAGTTATTCCGAAAAGTGGTTTGGCCCCGCCATTCATTTGAAAAGGGTCAAATTTCCCCTCAAAAAAAACATTTTAGCAGTTATAGACTCAGAAAAACGCTAGAAATGGACTTTTTTTCACCAGGAAAAAAGCTATATACACTGAAAATTTCAAGAGAATCGGCTGAAAATTAAAAAAAAAAAATTTGGATTGTCCCCTCAAGTATAATTTGCCATTTTAACCCCGGCAGGCAAACCCCGGTTTTCCCTGATTTTTAGCCGGGGCCCCGGTCGGTTCCTAGACCCCGGTGATGGGGTTGATGCCACCAAGAATTTGCAGCCGGCTGTTCCGGGTGCACGGTCTATTTTTTTTTTTTCATTAATTTTTGCAACATTCGCGGTCTTCATTCCAATTTCCACTTTGCTGAACATCATCTCTCTTCTTCAAGACCTCATCTCTTATTCTTGACCGAAACACAGATGCTTGAGCGTTCTGATAGCAAACCATATTCTGTTTCCTCCTACTGTCTCTATCCTCAATTTTCAGCCAAAGGCGGATGTTGCGCATACATGCGCAACAATGTCGTTTGTTCTCGTGTCTCTAATTTAGAGTCTTCTGAATTTTCTACCTTGTGGCTTAGGCTCTCTTGCCATTCTACGAATAAATTCATTTGTTCTGTTTATTTATCTCCTAATTCTACTGACTATCCTAAATTCTTTGACTATCTTAACTCCAAAATAGAGCACATTCTCTCTTCTTCTCCTTTCTCGGAAATCATCATATTAGGTGATTTCAATGTTCACCACCGCCAATGGCTTTCTTCTAGTTCTCATGATACAGCTGGTGAACGTGCCTTCCATTTCGCTATCCAAAACGACCTTGAGCAGTTAGTGCAGCTCCCTACTCGTATCCCTGATCGTCTTGGAGATGAAACCAACATTCTAGACCTTTTTCTAACTTCAAATCCTTCTCCTTATACTGTTAAGCTCTTTCCTCCTCTGGGTTCCTTCGATCATCTTCTTATCTCTGTATCCTCTCATATCTCTCCAAGTATTCCGCAAGAAAGAACCCCTTCTGCTGAAAGGAAACGTTTGTGGCATTTCGGTGCCGCAAGCTGGTCGGACTTGCGGTCGTACTTCTTTGATTTCCCGTGGAATGATTATTGTTTCCGTGGGAGGGATCCCTCGGAGTGTGCTGAACGCATTACCGAGGTGATTCTCTTCGGCATAGAGGCGTACATTCCATTTTCTTTCCCTTCTACTAAACCCAACAAACCTTGGTTTAACTCTACTTGTTCTCACCCTATCCGCCGCAGGGATGCTGCCTTCAGAGATTACCGTCGTCTTCAAACTCCAGAAACTCACGCAACTTATATTTCATTCCGGAATCGTGCAAAATCTATACTTCGTAACACCAAAAACTCTTTTCTCCGTAAAAATGCAATAATCTTTCTGGTTCCTCTTCCTCACGCTCTTTCTGGCATTTTGCAAAAAAATTGTCAACTCTAACTTTGCTTCTTCCTCTTTCCCTCCTTTAGTACCTTCCGACGGCACAACTGCTGTTTTCCCTTCTTCTACAGCTGAACTCTTCGCTCAAAATTTTGACTCTAATTCTACCTTAGACGATTCCGGAGCTATTCCTCCTCCTTCAACTCCCTACAACTCATTTATGCCTAAAATTATAATTTCTTCTAAAGACGTTATTTCTGCTCTCTCTGAGCTTAATACTAAGAAGGCGTACGGTCCTAATGGTATTCCTCCTGTGGTTCTCAAAACTTGTGCTTCCGAGCTTGCACCCTGCCTTGGTAAACTGTTTCGCCTTTGCCTTTCTACTTCAACCTTCCTTTCTTGCTGGAAACGTGCGCTCATTCAGCCTGTGCCGAAGAAGGGGGATCCCTCTCAACCCTCCAACTACCGTCCCATTTCTTTGACCTCCGTTCTCTCTAAAGTTTTCGAATCAATCCTTAACAGGAAGATTTGGAAACATCTCAATTCTTCTAATCTTATCTCTGACCGCCAGTATGGGTTTCGTAAGAAACGCTCTACGGGTGATCTTCTTTCCCTTCTCTCTGACTCTTGGTCCTCCGCTCTTCGAAATTTCGATGAATCCTTTGCTGCCGTGCTAGACATGTCGAAAGCCTTCAATTGGGTCTGGCACAAAGCTTTGATTTCCAAACTCCCCTCTTTCAGTATCTATCCTTCCTTCTGTGATCTTCTCTCTAATTTCCTTTCCGGTCGTTCTAAGGCAGCTGTTGTAGACGGCCACCGTTCTTCCTTCAAACCTATTAACAGTGGTGTTTCTCAGTGTTCTGTTCTATCCTCAACACTTTTTTCTACTTTTCATTAATGATCTTCTTTCTATTACTTCATCTCCTATCCACTCCTATGCTGATGACTCCACACTTCATTACTCCTTTCAGTTTGAAAGACGTCCATCCCAACAGCAGTTTTTAGACTCGAGAAAGGTAGCCTTTGGAGCAACTACCTTCTGATCTTTCACGTATTTCAAATTGGGGCAGAGAAAACATGGTCGTTTTCAATGCCTCAAAAACTCAGTTCCTCCATCTCTCCACTCGACACAATCTTCCACACAACTATGATATCTTCTTTGAATACACACAACTCAAACCTTCATCGGTTCTTAATATTCTCGGTGTTTCTTTTTCTCGTGATCTTTCTTGGAAAGATCACATTATTTCTCTCTCTAAACAAGCTTCTAAGAGGTTGGTTGTTCTGAGGCGCCTTCAGAATTACTTCACGCCACCCCAGTTGCTTGCTCTGTATAGGGGTGCTGTTCGTTCCTGTATGGAGTATGCTTCCCACACCTGGGGTGGTTCCACTCATACATTCTCCTTGAGAAGGTGGAGTCTAGGGCATTTCGTTTCGATCAACTCTCCTGCTCTCACTAATTCTCTCCAGTCTCTTTCTGCTCGTCAAATTGTTGCGTCACTCTCTCTCTCTCTATACTATCGCTATTACAACGGACACTGCTCTTCTGAACTTTCTCGTCGAATACCTCCTCCATTGAGAAGAGCCCGGGCGACACGAGTTTCTACACAGTCTCATCCTTTCTCTGTCCAACTCTCCTACCCGACTTAACCGCTATGCTCAATCTTACATGTACTCTACTGGTAAAATCTGGCTCTCGCTCATTCTTTCTAACATAGTTGAGGCTGGTACACTTTTTCAATTTTTGAAGACAGTAAAAAAAAAACTTTTAAGACTACCAAAAAAGGGGGATACCAAACCTTTACCTAAGATTAAAGGCATACATGTTCTGTACATTATGCTTCAAAATGACTAAGTCAAAGGAAGGAAAATTAACTAGTGATTAAGCCTTGAGTCAAAGATTATCTCATGTGGAAAGATAAGTAACACTTCGAATTGTTCCAAAACCAAATATCATGAAAAATCAAGTATTTTTCAAGTACTTGTATAATATACTATAAAACATAAAATTCGGTTTCACTTATGGCATTAAAATGATTACATTATGTGATAATGATTTTATAATCATAATATTTCTCAAAATGTAATTTCCATTTGGAAATAAAAAACACCAGCTTAGTTATAATATTTTTTCTCCATCAGCTCCACCATGCCCTAAACGTACTTTCTAGCACTTCAATCGGACTAACTTGGGGGCACTGCATCGCTTCTTTGCCAACTACCATTGGAATGAATCCTGTCTTGGTTCGAGGGATGCTTCGGTCTCTGAAAGGGTAGGACCTGTAATCGTCAATGGGTATGAGCAAGTTCATTCCATCTTCAACTAAATCATGTCTCATCAAAATCCATGGTTCAATGGCAATTGTTCTCTTGTCCTTCGGGAAAGACAATGCTAATCATGAATGGAAAAACTCTCCTTCTCCTATCACTATACTTTCACTAAAAAAAAGTGTGTTGACCTCCATGGTTCTCCTACTGATAAAAATTATGTCTCTTGCCAAAAGTATTTCTAATAAGTTTTGCAAATCTGCCTTTCCTCCTCTTATTCACTCTGATGGTTCTGTAACTAATACTCTCTTTGAAAAGGCTATCTCTTCAGCCTCCTTTTTCATCTAATTCCACCCTGCTTGATTCTGCCTTCTTTCCTCCAACTCCTTCTCCTCTCAGGTGTTCCATGTCTCTACCTGTGATTACTCATGATTGGGTGTATGGGATCCTGAAATCTATGAATGTCAGAAAAGCCAGTGACCTGGATGGCATTCCCCTTTACTGTTCTGAGTGTGTGCGCTTCCCTGTTGGCGCTGTCCTTGTTCAGCTCTACTTTCTATGCCTTAATACTAATACTTTTAATCATATGTTCAGCCAATCCCCCCCCAAAAAAGGTAGCCGCTCCGATCAATAGTTGTCACTTGTGTTCTTGTCTAAAATATTGGAAACTCTCCTAAATTCTCATTTCCTGGATCATTTGGAGTCTCCTTCTCTTCTCTCATATTTTCAGTATGGCTTTCGACACTGGAGGTCAACTGGTGACATATTTCCTATCTCACTTATTTATGGTCTTCTGCCCTTAGAGACTTTGGGGAGTCTTGTGAGGTGGTGCTTGCCATGTCAAGGCTTTTGACAGAGTATTTCACAAGTCGCTGCTCTCTAAGCTCCCTTCCTTTGGGTTTCCTCCTTCTCTTTGCTTACCTTTGTTTAGTTTTCTAAGCCATAAAACCCTCTCAAAATATCAAAGAAGGGTCAAACTAAATTTAGTGATTTTTAATATTTTACAAGAATAACAAATGATAATATTTCATGTCACTGTATGAGAGATGACGATGCTTGTGAAAAATGAAAATTTATGCGAACCATTAATTAGTTATTTAGTTGAAGATAGAATGAACCTACTCATCCCATTATATATTAATTAGTTATTCATAGTTATTATTATAGAAGATAAAAAAGCACCAATAAGACCATTAAATTTGAAAAGACATTTTCTGACCTTCCACACAAAAGTTTCAGCTCATCTATTTTATTTTGAGTTTAATGGGAAATCATTGTATTATTGATGGCGTTTTGAAATTCTAAAGAAATTTGTTCCACGTAAAATTGATCAACTGGGAAGCATGAATGGAGAGAAGAGCCATCATATTTGAGTCAAATTTTTTTTCTGTCGGAGATTAGACCCAAAAGGGTGTCAAATTTGAAAGTAACCAGACTTTTAATGTGCAATGCAAAGTTTCAAGTTAAAAAGAGAGATTTGAAAAGAATTCCACAAAACCCAACCACCCCATATTAAATGTTAAGAGCCCACTAGCTCTTGAAGTTTATAGTAACAATACAGAGGTTTTAGATCACTCATGGAGTTGTCAGATATCATGTGCACCTTCCTCTCAGCTGATGATTACATGACTGAAATATAATGTTCTTGAGAGCTTCATATGGCATTGTTACATGTTTTGTAATATTAAAAGGAATTTTATCCATTATATTTTTAGCAACCAGGAGTTTTATTTGTACGTACATCATTGCTGAATCTACCCTGAATCTTTTACCCTTGCAAAGGGCTCTGGCTGTGAGTGGTGGTGATCTGTTAAAAAAATTAAAAAATAAATACATAAATTAAAAAAATATTGTTGAAAAATGTTTGTAGACACATTAAAGAATCTTGTTGCATTGTCAATCGTATAATTTGGAAGTCTTGGTTAAGATTGCAATCGATGAGTAGAAATCATTTCAGCATTATTAGATGAAATAAGTGATAAGTTATCTGTGGACCAGATGTTGAAGTATTTATAATCTGTGATACTAATAAAGTGGTTAGAAATTCAAGACAGGATGATGTTGCAGCCATATTCGACATTTTCCTCAGGTAGAGAAGCGGAGAATGTATGGGAAAGGCAGACTGTTAAAAATGACAGGAAAAGTTTGAACACAAACAGCTGATGACAGCAGAGTCAACATATGTTACTAATTCACTGCTCAAAGTTTTTAGTTGTCTCCAAAGACTCTGTTTAATTTCTATAGTAATCGATGTAGAAAAATTACAGCACATTCGCAGATTACATACAGTTATAAAGCACCAAGTTCAAAACAAGGTTATCAAATGTAAATAATTGATAGATTTTTAATATTTAGAGAATATCAGAGTTGGATGATAATATACTTTTCCAATTATCATAACAATTTGAGATAAATGATGAAATACAATGGCATAAGTTTATTAAGAAATAAATATAATATAAAAAAAAAGGTGTGTGTGAGAAATGCACCTTTTTACCACGAGGTAAAAAGGTTTTAGATCGCTCACGGAGCTGTCAGATATCATGTGCACTTTCCTCTCAGCTGATGATGTACATGACTGAAATATAGTGTTCTGCTTGACTAATAAAGCAATTAAGTATTGAAACACTTTTAATATCCGGCAATTTAATATCCACCAGAGTAAGCAATAATTCTACAGACTTTAGTTCCAATTTTCATGATCAGAGAATAAAATGATGCCTATCAGTAATAAAATTTTAATGTATAAATAAAAATGAAATAAATTTAATCAAGATAAAATAAAGTTAAACTATTAATTACAGATAATAATTTAATATATTTCGTATATATATATATATATATATATATATATATATATATATATATATATATATATATATATATATATATATATATATATATATATATATATATATATATATTATAATATATATATATATATATAGAACCGACCGGGGCCCCGGCCCCGGCCACCCCGGCCATTTTTACTGACCCCGGCCCCGGCCCCGGCCAAAATAAGGAAAACCGGGGTTTGCCTTTAAAATGGCAAATTATACTTAAATTTTTTTTTTTTTTATTTTTTAATTTTCCGATTCTGCTGAAACTTTCAGTTATATAGATTTTTTACCGGTAAGAAAAGTCAATTTCTAAGCGTTTTTCCGAGTCTATACGGTTAAAAGTTTTTTTTTTTTTTTTTTTTGAAATTTTTCCCTTTTTTATTGAATTGGCGGTGCCAAATACTTTTTAGAATGAGCTGAAAATTGGATATTATTTAAAATTAAATGGGATACAAAGTCTCTAATAGACTTTTGTTCCCAGAGTTATAGGAAAAAATGTTATAAGCCAAAATCTGACCAACTATAGAAAAAAAAAAATTTTGAACTAAAAAAATCCACCTTTTCAGACAAAATTTTAAAAAAAAAAATACAACTGACATTTCCTATTTTTGGTGTGTATAGAGGAGGGGTGGGGCTACAAATTCCTCTATGTACTTTATTCGATGACATTCGTTGGTTTTGAGATATAGCCTTCAAAAATTTCCATTTTTGGCCAAATTTCAAAAATTCCCATAGTTTTAGAGGCTATATCTCTCTTCAAACAAAGAGCATTTAAATATGCACTAAATAAATATTGTTGCCCTGCCCTCTTCTAAATAATATTCACAAATAAAAAAAAATAGGTAGCGTTTTTTATAAATAATTTTTTCCTCCAGAAGGGTACGATTTTGCAAATTTTTTTTCAAGTGCTTATATAACTTTTTTTCTAGACGTGATATCAAAAACCTATTCCCACCAATGCAAGAAATTGGGGCAAAGGTATTCAGCTAAATTTTCAGCTCATGTGGACCAGTGGTTTGATCCAGTTATTCATTTTTTTCAACTTTGGGTCCAAATAAGTTTCAAACCGTTATAGACTCAAAAAAATAATGCTCGAAATCAACTCAGAACTTCGTGAAAAAATTCATATACTTTGAAAATTTCAGCTCAATCAGTCAAATAATAAAAAAAAAAAAATTCAAACAAAATATAAGAAAATTAAGATTTTTTTCCTTTTCTGTTTCTTTTGACCGCTCCTTTTCTGCTAGTGAATGTTCATTTTGTATTTTGATTTTAGATACTCCAAAAAGATTTGGTTGAAATTTTTTTACTTGTAGCACCCGGAGGTTCTCTTCTAATTTTCTGACTGCAGATGTTAACATTTAGCTATTTCGAGCCTATCCTGAAACATTGTAAAGTATTCAAATACTGCAGAAGCTGATCTTTTAGCCGTATTGACTGAAAGTATAAACAAAATAATAATTTTTAAATAATGCAGCTAAATGATACAAGTTTGATACATGGCAATAAAATAACAATGATATGTATAAATACAGGTTAAATTGATAATTTTATATCTTACATTTTTTCAAACTTTACCTTAGGGTCTATTAAAAACCTGTTGAATCACTATTATGAATTAGAATATATTTTTTTTTTTTTTAATTTTTTTAAACTTTAACTATAAAATTGTAATTTTTTTATTTTTTTTTGGAGAAAATGCATATAATCATTAATTTAAGTGAATGTTGGCTATTCTACTCCTTCCTTACAATTAAATAAACCTTATATCTAATTTTTTTAACCTTAAATTTCAGTGCTTTTGACCTCTTTACAAATTTTAGAAAACCCCGGCCAGAACCCCGGCCCCGGCCCAATTTGGGTGACCCCAGCCCAGGCCAGCCCTGCCTCTTTTAGCTTTTCAGCAAAATTCTTACCACCGGTCGGTTTTTAGCATCTCTATCTTGTCTCCCATATATATATATATTATATATATATATATATATATATATATATATATATATATATATATATATATATATATGGGTTCAAACCCAACCACTCCACCACCACTGCACTTACCAACATCATCCAACCTATAATAAACGGACTAAACCATAAGCCTTATCACAAAACTATACTAATAGCAATTGACATAAAAAGCCTTCGATACTGTCCCGAAACATAATCTTATCCATAAAATCCTCCAATCCAACATCCCAACAAACACTAAGAAATGGCTAACCAACTTCCTATCAGGAAGAACCGCCCAAATACAACAAAACGGCCATAAATCACGTACCATCAACTTAAGGAACGGAGTTCCGCAAGGAGCCATACTCTCCCCCACTCTATTCAACCTGTACACAGCAGACCTCCCTCAACCCAAACAACTTTCACCCGCATAATATCATACGCAGACGACATAACTATTACCACCACTCACAAAAACCTCACCACCGCAACATCTCTCACACAAGACTACATAACACAACTCCAAACTTGGCTAGCAGAAAACAGGATGACGGCATCCCCAAACAAATCCTCCATAACCCTCATAACAACAGACAAACACATATCCAACACCCACCCACAAGTCCTACTAAACAACACCCCCATACCCCTCAACAAAACCCCAAAAATTCTCGGCCTAACATTTGACACTCACCTCACCTTCTCCAAGCACATTCAAAATACCACCTCAGCCGCAAACAGAAAACTCAACATCCTCAAAACAGTGGCCAATACAGACATAAACAACAACATACAAACCTCAATTGCAATCTACAAACAATTTATACGCCCCACCATTAACTACGCCTCCCTGTCTGGCACCCTCTGCTCTCCGACAAAAACTTAACGAACTCCAAATAACGCAAAATAAAGCCCTTCGCACCATCACCGGCTGCACACGCACAACCCCTCAACAACACCTACATAACGAAACCAAGATACTACCTATAAGAAATCACCTCGAAATGATAGGCACCCAATTTTACGCAAAAACACGTCTACCCACACACCCATGTCACAATACTCTCCTCCAACCTACCCCACAGAGACTAACTCACCCCCATCGTCCACCGGCGCCTTTTACAAACAGATCCTAAATCACATCCCCCCTCCTCCCCCAATACCACAACAACCAAACATACACACTCAACTACACATTCATACTTGATAAACAGACCCCCAAACAACACACTAAACGGACCCCCCCCCCGAAATAAACCCCGACTTCAACAACCTCCCAAGACACTTACAAACCTCACTTGCAAGATAAGATGCGGGCACCACCCAAACTTACAACATTACAAACACAATTCAAAATAAACCAGGCAACATCTCCCACTTGTACTAGATGCGGAATGGCCCCGGAGACCGTGAAACTTTTCTATTACGCTGTCCTTCCAACTCTCGCCCCAAAATCTTCTGGGGCATCACTTCTTTGAAGGATCTCTGGACGAGACCGACTGCGGCAGGAGCTTCATTAGCGAAGTGTGGCCGCCTCAACATGGGGTGGTCAGGGGGTGAGAAGGTAAAAAAAAAAAAAAAAAGGTATATATATATATATATATATATTGATTTTGAATTATACTTACATAAGAAGCCATCCAAATAGAGTTCTCTAAAAGAGATGGTGGTTTAGGAGAGCAAATGGAGGTTGGAACCCATGAAAGAGAGTCATTTATAGGGAAAAAAGCATTCCCACCTGCATAGTGGAAAGAACTGCGTCCAAAATGAATTATTAAGATTAAATTTTTCTGTAAGACGTCACTATCAATCTGTTAAAAAGAGATAAATATTGATTTTTAAAAGACATTAAAACCAGTTACTATTCAAAGAGTTATTTGAGGATATATTTATTCATTTAAAAACCTTAAATTTTAATATACTAATTTATATATAAGAAAAACAATTGAAAATAAGATGAAAGATAAATGTAACTTTCCAAAATCTAAGAAAACTATTTACAAATTTCCTCATCGAAAAATTAAAGGAATAAATACCTTTTAATAATAAAGATAAGTATTTCTAAAATTTCTTTTAAATACAAAATTTAAATGAATAATGTTTTGAAAGCCTATAATTTTGAGATCTAATTTTATAACTCTTAAACATAAGCTATATGTGAATAAATTAATAATAAAATATACTCTTGGAAGCATCTGAATTTTAAAGATATCCTAATGGGTCTTCTCAAATAATTTCACACCCTTTTACCTAATAGATGGCTGACAATCTTCACATTTTCATGAAACTTTGCTTATTAAAGAAACTTTTTCACAAAGTTTTACGTTTCTAAGCTGCAGTTTGTGTATTTAAAATTTTCTTAAAGTTCAAATTCTCAGATGGGAACATTTACTGACCAAGTTTAACCATTATATATTACTTATAGATTTTATCAAGGGTTTCAAAATATCTAGTATTTACAAAAATAAAAAAAAGTTACAGGTTAAGTTTAAGCCTAATTCTTTGGTCTCTACTGACCCAAAAGCTATAATTTGAAGAAAAAATAATGAAAAATTTTAATTTACACATTTTGATGTCAATATCTGAGATTCACAGATAATAATTGTAATTAAAATTTATTAAAAAAAAATTTTTTTTTTAATTAACCTCATTTCCTAATCTCCCAAACATATCAAGAGACCAATACTGATGTTATTATTATGATACCAACATTAAAAATTACATTCTTTCATTATATATTATATTATATATTATATATATATATATATATATATATATATATATATATATATATATATATATATATATATATATATATATATATATATATATATATATATATATATATATATATATATATATATATATATATTGACCGAAACTCAGATGTTTGAGAGTTCTGATAGCAAACCCTATTCTGTTTCCTCCTACTGTCTCTATCCTCAATTTTCAGCCAAAGGCGGTTGTTGTGCATACGTGCTCAAATATGTCGTTTGTTCTCGTGTCTCTAATTTGGAATCTTCCGAATTTTCCACCTTATGGCTTAGGCTCTCTTGCCATTCTACGACTAAATTCATTTGTTCTGTTTATTTATCTCCTAATTCTACTGACTATCCTAAATTCTTCGACTATTTAAACTCCAAAATAGAGCACATTCTCTCTTCTTCTCCTTTCTCTGAAATCATCAAATTAGGTGATTTCAATGTTCACCACCGCCAATGGCTTTCATCTAGTTCTCATGATACAGCTGGTGAACGTGCCTTGCATTTCGCTATCCAAAACGACCTTGAGCAGTTGGTGCAGCTCCCTACTCGTATCCCTGATCGTCTTGGAGATGAACCCAACATTCTAGACCTTTTCCTAACTTCTAATCCTTCTCCTTATACTGTTAAGCTCTTTCCTCCTCTGGGTTCCTCCGATCACCTTCTTATCTCTGTATCCTCTTCTATCTTTTCAAGTCTTCCAAAGGAAAGACCCCCTTCAATTGCGTTCACTCTCTGCGCCAATTCCGGTGTCAATATCACTCCAACACCCTGTTTCTTTTTCCTGTCCACCGCTATAAATAAGCTGATAATCATGATGCAACCCCTTAACGCCCACTCCCTGAAGTCTAGTCTCACATATACCAAGCACGTCAATCTTGCGCTCCAACATCAAAAGAACCAACTCCTCCTCCTTATCTCTCAGAGTTGCAACATTCAACGTAGCAACCCGAAGAGTTCTCTTAGAATTTCCAATTCGCAGTCCAGGTTCACGCCGTCGTTGATCAAAAGGTTCCAAAGGGTTCCGAGGCAAGACATGAGTTTCTTGAGCAAGGCAATCCGTTGGTGGCTTGCTAGGCCTATCCCAAATATATATATATATATATATATATATATATATATATATATATATATATATATATATATATATATATATATATATATATATATATATATATATATATATATATATATATATGACTCTATGGAATCCCTACTGTATTTTTAGTTAACTTCATATTATGAGCTAATATTCCCAACAGGTTTCTCCAATCTATAAAAAGAACACAAAAAATACAGCTTTACTCTCAGAATTTGAGGCATTTCTGTAAACCTCTACACAGGATCTGTTAAATTAATAGAATCTAGTCTATTAATATTACACTCCAGATTATCTTAATAATTCAAACAGTTTTCGATATATCTTCATATCAATATTACCGATTGTTCCCCAAGCAGAGTGATCATATTCATATTCATAATCAATTGTACATACGCATCATGACAACTAATAATTTACATTGTGAAAATTTGCAAATTTTAATTCCAAGAATATACAGAAAACACTGAAAGTATATTAGAAAAAATAAATTAAAAATAAATATTAAATGATATTCATACAAAAATTAAATAATTAATAAATTATTTTACATCAACTCCCACTCAATTTCATTTATTGAGTGGCATAAAAATCAGATATTTCTTTTAATGTTGGGAAGATCTCATTTTCTCCTGTTTATTCTTAAAGTTACAAGTTCTTTTTGGTCTGATGATGGATCCAATGGCTTACTTACCCATTACATTATAAATATCATTAATAAGCTTCTGAAGCAACCATTTATGCAGATATCAAAAAAGATAATTCCTTTGATAGTTTAATTTAAATTTGTGGATACAGCCAGTTGTACAAGATTAACAATTAAATTTTATGGAATGAAGTGTGGGTAAAATAATAACTCAAAAACTGAAAAATTGTTTTACGATTACTATCATCAATATATATATATAAATGCCAAAACATGTTCCACTGTGATTGTTTAGCTTAGAAACGGTACACATAAAAAAAAATAAAAATTTTTTTACATTTTTTTTAATTCTAAGTTATGGATGTCTATTGGGTTAGCAGAAGGTCCCAAAAATCATGACCTTTTTTTAAATAACGAGCTATACATTTTGAAGCCATAAAGACCTTTAAAATAGCAAGTGAATGGTTTAAATGGGTCAATAAATAAGTGAAAATTAGGTAGTCAACTTCTGTGAAAAATTTAAAAGCTGTAACTTGAAACCTAAAGACTTAAATATTCATGAGAAAAATTTTCTTATCAAGTTTAATAAACGTATTCCATCAAAATTTAAAAATAGAAAATAATTGCCAGGGTATATTTTAATCATAAAAAATTGTATTAAAAAGAGGACACTATAAAGACATGGAAGAAAAAACATTGGACATAACTTACAGTTGTTCTATTAGCTAGAGCCGAGAGTCTTTCAGTAACCACAAGCAAAGCATTCAACGTTGCGCCTCCACTACCAACACCTCGAGAAAGATTTTGTTTCTTAGGTAAAGTTGGCTGGGGATCTTCCACTACCAATAAGAAGTCATGGGATGGCAACAATTCAGCTTTACTTAATTTGTTTGTTTCTGCATAAAAAAAAATATATCTATGATGAATGGTAAAATAAGACCTGATTTTATGTTTATCAAAAACATGAAATGGGAATTATTATGTAAACTTGTAAAACTAGTCAGATTTGGAGCAATATGAAAAAAAATGTTTAATAGCCTATATGTTATGCTGTAATAAAAGCTTGAGAATAATCCAAAAGAATGTACAAAATGAAGTTTATAAAAAAAAAATTAATTAAAGGAAGCAAGCAAAGATTATAACACATACATCATGATTCTTTGTGTAGTGTCTTCTTTAATAATAATAATAATAATAATAATAATAATAATAATAATAATAATAATAATAATAATAATAATTTAATTTAATTTAAATCAGTATCAATTTTTACATATTATTTACAGGTTCTTTCTATTCTTCTTAAAAGTTCTTTGTTTTCTATAGAAAATTTACTTTTTACTATTATTCTAGAATAAAAAGAAGTTAAAATCTTTAATAAAATATCAATATTTTGCCCATATACTTTAGCTATGATCACGGTGGACTAGCTATAATAAAGCAGCTAAAAGTAATGTTTCCAATTAGTAAATAATTTTGCTGATATTTCTAAACCCTGTACATATTTCTTGCAACCTTGCAAATAAAAAATTTTTTTTTTTTTTTTTTTAGTAATTCTTCATTGAAATAAAACAATTGCTTTGGCAAAGAATCAGAGATTTCATTGTACACTTTGGATATTTTCAAGGAATGATTTATTTAAATTAAATTACACAAAGTTTTTGTATTTAAATAATTATAAAATGATAAAAATAAAATAAAAAAAATACACTATTCCATTTAAAGCTATAAAAAAATAAAAAATAAAAAATAAAAAAAAAATTAAAATTAAAATGACCTTTTAAATGGGAGAATATGGCAACATTGCCATTTGCATTTGTAGCGCCATTTTCTTCCTATACTCAATCTGTGAAAATTCTTAAAGGTATCTAACTATCTAGACTTCAAAGAAATAAAGGATATTTTCATAACCTGAGAATATCATGAGCTCTCATTGAATAGGCCCTTCATTAGTGAGGTCTACTCTCAAAAAAAAAAATTTTCAAAACCTTCACCGAAACTCAAATTTTGATTAATTTTGACTGGTTTTAACCTATTCATCATAAAGACTTTCTTCTGGGATTACCTTTTTTCCTAAAAAGTTATGAAATGCAATTTTTTTTTATTTTTATTGATTAATAAAAGTAATAATTAGTTTTTAGAATTTTTTAGAGGAAATTTTGAAGGAATTCCTTTGATCTTTCTTTAAAGGAAAGAAAATCAATAAAGCTGCCATGAAGAGATAAGCATTTTATCTCAATTTTGACTGGAGATGAATATAACTCCATCAGCTGAGATTTCAAGGCTTAGGATAATTCTTTTTATGGAATTTTAATTGTTTTTTTTATTCTAAAAAGAATCAAAAGAAAATGGAAGTTTTTCAGAAGTTTCACCTGTTAAGGTTTAGAAGAAAAATTCATTGGAGCAACACTGAAAATAAAAAATAATAAATTTTGGCTATAAAAAATTTATTGTTTATGAAATAGGTTAAAGTAAAAATTATAAAAGAACATAATCCACAAAATAAATTTTAGTCATTGCCCAAAAATGTTTTAAGTACTGTAAGTAGTCAAAATATCACGTTTGACTTAAATACCATAGTTAACAGATTTAGGAGATGAATAAATAGAAAGGAGAAGATTTTAATCTAGATTAGAGTTCATATAGTTTAATTTAACTTTGGTTTTCATATGCATAGGGTTTGAGGTTCCCTAACTCATATTATAGGCATATATCAGAATACAACTTTAGGCATCAATGTGCACTAAAATTTTTTGCTTCTACATGGCATTTTTTAATATATTGCAATCTCCAGAAAATTACTAATACCTCACACTCATATACCACTAAAACATTATCAAATACAAAAGAACATTTTCCTCAAACATAAATAACACATTTCTCTAGATGATATGCTTCAACACAGAAAAGTTACATCTCAAAGGTATTCCACCTATCAGTACTGGTGACCTGAACAACCCATGTAGTTTAAGTACTGAAATAGAGTTTATATTACAATATCTAGATTGGGAATACTTTCCGCTTGATAAGCAAAATGTCTAACATACTTTCTCACTGGTATGTGGTCAATTTTTGTTGGTAAAGGACATTGATAAATGCCTCTATCTAGATTAAGATTCTAAAAGTGAATGGTGAGGGAACTTTTACAACAAATCATAGTGGATAATATTATATACAATAAAAATTTCTTGCCTTAGCACAGAAACTGCTTTTAAATGAAAAATATAAAAATTAAGTAATGATTTTTTTTTTCTTCTTTTTTTTCTCCTCTGGTTTGCAGAGGCCTGAGTCCTACCAAATTATACCGGAGTTGGGAAAAGAACTATCCTGGTCGATGGAGGCCGACATGCCCAGACACACAGCGTTTGAAAGTATGCAATTCAAAGGAGTTGGGAAAACAGATAAAGGGAGTGTGATCCCAGACTTTACCAGTAGAGTAAATGAAATTTTGAACACAGCGGTTAACTCTGGGGTCTGAGAGTTTGACAGAGAAAAGATAAACTGTTTAGAAAGGCATGTCGTACAAGCTCTTCTCAATGGAGGAGGTATGCAATGAGAGAGTTCAGAAGAGCGGTGTCCATTGTAATAGCGATAGTATAGAGAGAGTGATGCAATAGTTCAATGGGCAGAAAGAGATAGGAGAGAGTTAGCAAGAGCAGAGCAGGAGTTGAGAAAAAGTCCTAGACCCCACCTTCTCAAGGAGAGCTGTATGAGTGGAACCCCCCCCTTAGATGTGAAGCATAATCTATGCAGGGGTGAACAACACCCCTTTAAAGAGCAAGCAATTGGAGTGGCGTGAAGAAATTCTAAATACATCTCAGAACACCTAACCTCTTAGAAGCTTGTTTAGAAAGAGAAGTAATCTGATCTTTCCAAGAAAGATCACAAGAAAAAGATACACTAAGAATATTAAGAACAGATGAAGGTTTGACTTGTGCATTTTCGAAGAAGATATCAAAGTTGTGTGGAAAATTGTGTTAAGTGGAGAGATGGAGGAACTGAGTTTTTGAGGCACTGAAAAGAACCATGTTTTCTCTGCTCTTATTTGAAATATGTGTAAGATCAGAGGTTAGCTGCTCCAAGGAGTCCATTAACTGGTGTTAGGAGGGACATCTTTCAAACTGAAAGGAGTAATGAAGGGAGGTCATCAGCATAGGAATCGATAGGAGATGAGTAATAGAGGTTATTAATGAAAAGAAAAAAATGAGTTGGGGATAAGACAGAACCCTGAGGAACATCACTATTAATAGATTTAAAGGAAGAATGGTGGCTGTCTACAACAGCTTCTATAGAAAGATCGGAAAGGAAATTAGAGAGATAGATAGATACTGAAGGAGGGGAGTTTAGAAATCAAAGCTTTGTTCCAGAATGTATCGAAGGCTTTCAATATGTACAGCATAACAGCAAAGGATTCACTGAAATGCTGAAGAGCAGAGGAACCAAGTTAGAGAAAAGGGAAAGAAGATCACCAGTAAGCGCTTCTTACAAAAGCAATACTGACGATCAGAGATAAGATTAGAAGAACTGAGATGTTTCAAAATCTTCCTGTTAAGGATAGATTCAAAACTTTAGAGGGAATGGAGATCAAAGAAATGGGACAGTAGTTGGAGGGTTGAGAGGGATCCCCCTTCTTCGGCACAAGCTGAATGAACGCATGTTTCCAGCAAGAACGGGTGGTTGAAGTAGAAAGAGAAAGATAAAATAGTTTACCAAGGCAGGGTGCAAGCTCAGAAGCACAAGTTTTGAGGACCACAGGAGCATTAAGATCAGATAGCACAGAAATGATGTCTTTAGAAGAAATTATAACTTTAGGACTAAATGAGTTGGAGGGGGTTGAAGGAGGAAGAATATAGCTCCTGAATCGTCTAAAGTTAAAATAGAGGCAAAAGTTTGAGCAAAGAGTTCAGCTTTAGAAGGTAAAACAGCAGTTGTTATCTTATCTAAAGGAGGGAAAGAGGAAGCAAAGTTAGAGTTGACATTTTTTGCAAAATGCCAGACAGAGCATGAGGAAGAGGAGCCAGAAAGATCATTGTATTTGTTACAGATAAAAGAATTTTTTGTGTTACTAAGGATAGATTTTGCACAATTCCAGGATGAAATATAAGTTGTATTTCTGGAGTTTGAAGATAACGGTAATTCCTGAAGGCAGAATCCCCGTGGCAGATAATGCAAGAACAAGCCGAGTTAAACCAAGGTTTGTTAGGTTTAGTAGAAGGGAAAGAAAATGTTATGTACGCCTCAATGCCAGAGAGAATCACCTTGGTAATGCATTCTGCACACTCTAAAGGACCCCTCCCATGGAAGCAATAATTATTCCACAGGAAATCAAAGTAGTACAACAGCAAGTTCGACCATCTTGCAGCACCAAAATGCAACAAACATTTCCTTTCTATACAAGGGAGTTTTTCCAGCAGAAAACTTGAAAAGATAAAAGAGGATACAGAGATAAGGTGATCAAAGGAATCCAGAGGAGGAAAGAGTTTAACACTATAAGGAGAAGGATTTAAAATTAAAAACAGATCTAGAATATTGGGTTCATCTCCAAGATGATCAAGGATATGAGTAGAGAGTTGCACCAACTGCTCAAGGTCATTTTGGAGAGCAAAATGGAAAGCACATTCACCAGCTGTATCATGAGAACTAGAAGAAAGTCATTAGTAGTGGTAAACATTGAAATCATCTAATATGATTGATTTCAGAGAAAGGAGAAGAGAGAATGTGCTTTTTTTTTTTAGTTTAGATAGTTGAAGAATTTAGTATAGTCAGTAGAATTAGGAGGTAAATAAACAGAAAAAATGAATTTAGCCATAGAATGGCAAGAGAGCCTAAGCCACATGGTAGAAAATTTGAAAGACCTCAAATTAGAGAAACATGAACAAACAACATCATTGGCAACATATGCGCAACATCTGCCTTTAGCTGAAAATTGAGAATAGAGAAAAAGTAGGAGGAAACAGAAAAGGGTTTGCTATCAGAATGAGTAGGGAGTTGCACCAACTGCTCAAGGTCATTTTGGATAGTGAAATGGAAGGCACATTTACCAGATGTATCATGAGAACTAGAAGAAAGTCATTAGCAGTGGTAAACATTGAAATCCTCTAATATGATGATTTCAGAGAAAGGTGAAGAGAGAATATGATCTTTTTTGGAGTTTAGATAGTTGAAGAATTTAGGATAGTCAGTAGAATTAGGAGATAAATAAACAGAACAAATGAATTTAGTCATAGAATGGCAAGAGAGCCTAAGCCACATGGTGGAAAATTTGGAAGACTTCAAATTAGAGACACATGAACAAACAACATCGTTGGCAACATATGCACAACATCTGCCTTTAGCTGAAAATTGAGAATAGAGAAGACAGTAGTAGGAAACAGAAAAGGGTTTGCTATCAGAATGCTCCAACATCTGAGTTTCAGTCAAGAATGAGAGGTGGGGTCTAGAAGAAGAGAGGTGATGTTCAACAAAGTGGAAAGGAGAGTGATTTCTGCTATAAGCAATTCTGAGGTTTGGTTAAAAAAATAATAAGCAAGGTTTAGGAGAGGGGTCAAGGACCTTAACACAATTGAAACTTAGAACTGCCAAAATTCTCAAATAGAATATTCAAACTTTGAGAATATTAGTTTTAAATTAAGCTTCAATTATGATAGATTCAGAAAAAAAAGATTTGAAATACATAAATTTAAGGAACAAGGATTCATTTCTCTGTAAACTAGTTTTATGAACAACATTACACAATTTCTAAATTTCCTTCAGTTAATATGCAAAATTTATTTAATGTAAAATTACCAAATGCCTTTTATAGTTCTCATAATAAAGTGATATATACTCTTATTTTTTAATAAAACTTACCCTTTTCAATAAAATCCTTAAATTTACTATTTGAGCAAGTTATCACAATGCAGTTCCAATGAACATTAGTCAACTCTTTCTTTTGTTTCTGAATTCATTTTCTTATAATGTTTGTTGGCAAACTATTTATCAGAATTTAATGAAGAATTACCAGTTTCAGTAAACAGACTGGAAATATATAAACCACTGCTAACCTATCAATTATTGCTATCCTGTAAAACACTACAAACCAAACATCTGGAAATATATTTATATATATATATATAATATATATATATATATATATATATATATATATATATATATATATATATATATATATATATATATATATATATATATATATATATATATATATAATATATATATATTAGGGATGGAGTGAAGTATTGGCATCAGTAAGTATCAGTATATTTTTAGGTATCAATTTTAGCAAAAAATACCCGATACCAGATTTTATAACTGAAGAATATATATATTGAGAAAAAGTCCTAGTTGCTATATATATATACCGTTTATACATATATATATATATATATATATATATATATATATATATATATATATATATATATATTATATATATTATATATATATATATATATATATATTATTAGGTATAACCTATCTAACAGAAGCAAAATAGTATATACGATACCAGTAACACTCACAAGGTTGCGTTGATTCGAGTGCCGATGGTTCTGTTTGAGCTGTGTCGTCCACTTCTCCTTTTCGTAAGGACGACGTTGATGAGTTAAGTTGGTACGGCTATCAGACGTCACGATCCGATGTCCTCAGGCTCTTTGTCAGGACAAAGGGGATCACATAAAGGAGCAAATGCGACAAACAGTACAATAAAAATTTGTTTCTTGGATGGGAAAATGAAAACCGGAAGAAAAATTTGAGGATATTTTATTCAAACAAATTTGACCATTGGTAATGTTTAAAAACAGCAGACCAGAACTGGGAACAGGAATGGGAACAAAGGGCAATTTAGGGTTTTATTTTGGAACCGAAGGGAATATGTTGATTTCTTAAATAAATTCCCCTTATCAATTCATAAAGTTAAATTGAGGAAAAAGAACTTTCGGAGTAGGATGGAACTGAAGATGTTCAACGAAAAGCTGACGATGTAGTTCCCCAACTCGGGACTACAAAAAAAATATAAAAGAATTTAAAATTTTTATTTGACGTTAAATCATTTATTATGTTATAGTTGAAGAAAATTTTTACAATAACCTACGTGAGCTAACGATGATTGGAATCCTCAATCTTTGAAGTCGAATAACTCACTTCTTTTTGAAAGTCCTTTTAGTTTTGTTTTTAAACTTTACTTTTAATTTATTTTTGTCTTTATTTTTAAATATAAGTTCTGTTCAATTATACTTTTTAGTTAATTTTAGTTAATTTATATTATTCACTCTACAAAGAAAAGAAAATAAAAAGAATTAGATACTACTATTCTACAATATATTAAAAGAGTATAGGGCCTATCTGGGATAATTCCAGCGCAGAATACTTCATTCTTGCGAAGCCCCCACACATCCCTCTTGGTCATCGTCTGAAACGGACAACCCATCTGGAAATAATAACCATTAATAGAACTTGAGCACGGATGCTCACAATATATTGATATATATATATATATATATATATATATATATATATATATATATATATATATATATATATATATATATATATATATATATATAATATATATATATATATATATATATATATATATATATATATAATTGTGGTGTTCCTCAGGGTTCTGTTCTATCTCCTACTTTATTCTTACTTTTCATCAATGACCTCCTCAACTATACTTCTAACTCTGTTCATTCTTGGACCGACGAAACAACTCTCCATTCTTCTACACATTTCAAATCTACTCCCTCCTTTGCCTCTAGAGTTGCTTCTCGTCTTCAACTTTCCGATTCCAATCTCTCCGAAATGGATGGGATTTCCCGGTGGGGCCACCGTAACCTTGTGAAATTCAACTCTTTGAAAACTCAAACTCACATCTCTCTCTCAAAAATACCTCCCAACTTTCCTGTTTTCCTTCGACTGGCTCTCTCGTCTCACCTGTGAACAACATAAATATTCTTGATCTGAACATAAACAATAAATTATCTTGGAAACATCATATCACAAAGGTTGCTAAAAAAGCTGGGAGTTCTGTTCAGATTGCGGGAATTTTTTTCTTCTAAACAGTTACTCCAATTATATAAAGGTCTTATCCGTCGTTGCATGGAGTACTGTTCTCACATTTGGGGTGGTTCCGGTTCTACTCTTCTTTTGGATAAGGTTGAGTCTAAGGCTAAAAGACTAATAAACTATCCCCTACTTTCAAACTCCCTTCACCCTCTTTCTCTGCGAGGCGACATTGGTGCACTCTCTCTTTTCTATAGGTACTACAATTGCTGGTGCTCAAGGGAGCTGACCTCTCGCATTCCACCACCATTGCGTCACTCGCGCAGCACAAGGAGTACCTTGCTTGCACATGAACTTTGTGTGAACGTAGCAAACTCAAGGCTTGACGTCGTGGTACTTCCTCCTTTCCAACTACCTCTGATTTGTGGAACTCTCTATCTTCTGTTTTTCCTGCTGCATTTTAAAAAAAAACTCTCTCTAAATGCTCTGTCTGCGCCTACCTGAGGGGTCTACGTAAGGTTTGGTTTGGTTTTCTTTTTTTTTTATCCTTTAATTATGCCCCCTTATTAAAAAGGGCCCTGCCCGTGAGTGATGGTATATATATATATATATATATATATATATATATATATATATATATATATATATATATATATATATATATATATATATATATATATATATATATATATATATATATATATATATATATATTAGTATATTAGTATATATTATTGCTTCCGTGGGAGGGGACCCTAGGAGTGTGTCGAGCCCATTACTGAAGTGATTCTCCCTGGCATGGAGGCGTACATTCCATATTCTTTCCCTTCTACTAATTCTAACAAACCATGGTTTAACTTTGCTTGTTTTCGTGCTATTCACCGCAGGATGCTGCCTTCAGGGATTACCGTCGTCTTATAACTCCTGAAATTCATTCATCCTATATTTCATCCCAGAATCGTGCAAAATCTATCCTCCGCAACACCAAAAACTCTTTTCTTCGTTGAAAATGAAAAATAATCATTCTGGTTCTTCTTCACTCCCTTTCTGTCATTTTGCAAAGAATGTCAACTTTAACTTTGCTTCTTCCTCTTTCCATCCTCTAGTATCTACAGATGGCAAAACTGAACGATTCCGGAGCTATTCCTACTTCTTCAACTCCTTCCAACTCATTTATGCATACAATTGTAATTTCTACTAAAGATGCAATTTCTGCTCTCTCAGAGCTTAACACTAAGAAGAGGTACGATCTTCATGGTATCCCTCCTGTGGTTCTGAAAACTTGTGTTTTTAAGCTTGCACACTGCCTTGGAAAACTATTTTGTCTCCGTCTTTTTGCTCCAACCTTCCCTTCTTACTGGAAAAGTGCGCTCATTCAGCCTGTTCCGTAGAAGGAGGATCTCTCTCAACCCTCCAATAACCATCCCATTTTTTTAACCTCCGTTCTTTCTAAAGTTTTCGAGTCTATCTTTAATAGGAAAATGGAAACATCTCAATTCTTCAAGTCTTATCTCTGACTCCAGTATGACTTCGATAGGATCTGGTACAAATTTTTGATTTTTAAATTTCCCTCTTTAAAAATCTAACCTTCTCTCTGTGATCTTCTCTCTGATTCTCTTTCCGGTAGTTCTATAGCTGCTGTTGTAGACTGCCACCGTTCATCCCTTAAATCTATTAATAGTGGTGTTCCTCATTATTCTGTCCTGTCACCAACACATTTTCTACTTTTCATTAATGATCTTCTTCTATTACTTCATTACTTATCCGCTCCTATGCTGATGACTCCACCCTTCATTACTCCTTTCAGTTAATTGACGCTAGAATGGTGGCCTTGGAGCAACTGACCTCTGATCTTTCTCGCATATCAAATTGAGGCAGAGAAAACATAGTTGTTTTCAAGCCAGTTGCTTACTCTTAATAGGAGTGTTGTTCTCTCCTGTATGGACTGCGTCTCATATATCTGGGGTGGTTCCCCTCGCAGCTCTCCTTGACAAGGTGGAGCCTACGTCTTTTCGTCTTAACAACTCTACCGCTCTCACTAATTCTCACCAATCTCTTTCTGCCTGTCGAACTGTTGCTTCACTCACTCTATACTACCGCTAGTACAATAGACATTGCTGTTCTGAACTCTCCCTTTCATTTCTCCTCCATTAAGAAAGGCTCATGCAACACGCCTTTCAAGACAGTCTTATCCTTTCTCTGTCTCAGATTTAACCACTATGCATAATCTTACATGTACTCTACTGGTAAAGTCTGGACACACTCCCTTTATTTGTTTTCCCAACTTCTTTTGACTTGCACACTTTCAAGCGCCGTGTATCGAGGAGTGTCGGCGTTTAACGATGAGGTTCTAGTATTGTCCCAACTCTGGTGGAAATTAGTAGCCACTGATCTTTATCCACCAGAGGAGACATTATATATATATATATATATATATATATATATATATATATATAATATATATATATATATATATATATATATATATATATATATATATATATATATATATATAATATATATATAATATATGTCTGCTATTGGACTCGAACCAACAACCTTTAAGATGGTAAGTCTAGCGTGCTGACCACTATTCTACGGCAGTACAAAAGGGAATCCCACTGGAACTTGCTCAAGATCTACAGTCATGACGTCAAGCCCAAAGGACTCCCCCGACTGTAGATCATGAGCAAGTTCCAGTGGGATTCCCTTTTGTACTGCCGCAGTATAGTGGTCAGCGGGCTAGACTTACCATCTTAAAGGTTGTTGGTTCGAGTCCAATATTAGACATTATTTTTTATATAGAAATAGTCTGTGAGAGGTTATAGCAGACTTTAAAATCTTGTATATAACTGTCTGCGAGTGATGGACTCGACCTTTGACCCCGTTGCCCCTTGCTCGTGTTGCAGTCGGGGGAGTCCTTTGGGCTTGACGTCATGACTGTAGATCATGAGCAAGTTCCAGTGGGATTCCCTTTTGTACTGCCATAGAATAGTGGTCAGCACGCTAGACTTACCATCTTAAAGGTTGTTGGTTCGAGTCCAATAACAGACATTATTTTATATATAAAATAGTCTGTGAGAGATATGGCAGACTATATATATATATATATATATATATATATATATATATATATATATATATATATATATATATATATATATATATATATATATATATATATATATATATATATATATATATATATATATATATATATATATATATATATGTATATATATATATATATATATATATATATATATATATATATATATATATATATATATATATTTATATATATATATATATATATATATATATATATATATATATATATATATATATATATATATATATATATATATATATATATATATATATATATATATATATATATATATATATATATATATATATATATATATATATATATATATATATATATTATATATATTATATATATATATATATATAATATATTCGTCCTTTTTTAACATTTCATCTTTCCTAGAGAGTTTCTCATATGCCTTCGATTTACATCGTAGTGAATCACATTTCCTCCACTCTCCTCCTTTATTTACATGTCCTCCACAGATTTAAAAGCACATACTCTTAACATTACATTTAAAAAAAGAGTAAAAAGCCGAAACGCAAACCTTCTTTGGAAATGCTTGGAGGATCGGCATTAAAAAAATATCCCACATCCACCACTCGTACCATGGGAGTCGGCGAAATCCGGTGAAGGGGTTGCAGCCCTCAAAGCTTCGCGGCCAATTTGCTCTGGTGCATTCATTTTTTCATTGATTTCTGCAAAATTCTCAGTTTTGATGAATACCGCCATCCTTCTAGAATTCACCTCTTGTTCTTTACTATAACCCAGGTGCTTGATCACCCTGACAACCCCTTCTCTGTTTCTTCTTACTGTTTCTATACTTAATTTTCAGCCAAAGATGTTTGTTGTGCATACGTGTCAATATCTTTTTGTTTTCGTGACTTTAATTAATTTGGAGTCTTCTAAAGTTCCCCCCCCTTGTTGAATTAGTCTCTTGTCAATCTATGAATAAATTCATTAGCTCTGTTTATTTAGCACCTAACTCTACTGACCTTTCTAAATTCTTTGACTATCAAAATTTCAAAATAAAAGGACATTCTTTCTTCTTCTTTTCTTTGAAATATTTATTTTAGGTGATTTCAGTGTTCACCACTGCCAATGATTTTAGTTCTCAAGTTAAAGTTGAATTACTTGCCTTCCATTTCTTGATCCAAAATCCAATCTACTCGTATCCCTGATCATCTTGGAGATGAACTTAACATTCTAGACTTTTCTTAACTTATAATATTTCTCCTTATACTGTTAAACTCTGGCCACCAGTAGGTGCTTCTAATTACCATCTTATCTCTGTATCCTCATCTAACTTTTTAAGTCTACCTCAAGAAAGATCCCTCCCTATTGCGAGGAAACGTTTGTGGAAATTCAGTCCCAAGAACTGGTTTGATTTTGTGGATGTAATTCTTCGGATTCCCGAGGAATAAATATTATTGCTTCCCAGTGAGGAGTCCCTCGAAAGGGATTCTCTCTCTGACAAGGAGGCATAAATTCTTTGGTATAATTTTAATTTCCTCTAAAGACTTCATTTTGGTTTTCTCTCTTGGCTTTACACTAAGAAGGCTTACTGTTATACCTCTTGTAAATCTCAAAACTTGTACTTCTGAGCTTGTACCCTGCCTTGGCAAACTATTTCGTTTCTACTTTTTCCTAATTCGATCTTCACCTTCTTGTTGGAAATGTGACCAAATTCAGCCTGTGCAAAAAAAAAAAAAAAAAAAAAAAAAAAAAAAAAAAAAAAAAAAAAAAAAAAAAAAAAAAAAAAAAAAAGGGGGAAGAACCCTCTCAACCACCATTTTCCATTCTACTAGTCTTTTCTCTGATCGCCAGTATGGCTTTCGAAAGAAACTCTCTACTGGGGATCTTTTTTCCCTTCTCTCTGATTTTTGATCCTCCACTCTTCGTCATTCCCTTGAATCTTTTTCTGAGACGCTAAATATATCGAAAGCCTTCGAAAGAGTCTGGCACCAAGCTTTGATTTCTGAACTTCCCTCTTTCGGAAGCTATCCTTTTCTCTGATTTCCTTTTTATACCTGCTGCTGTAGACGGATGCAGTTCATCCTCTAAATCTATTAATAATTGTGTTTCTGAGGGATTCCTCCTATCTCCCCATCTTTTTCTACTTTTCATTAATGACCTTCTCTCTGGTACTTAATCACCTATAAACTCCTATGTTGGCGACTCGATCTTTCATTATTCCTTTCATTTTGAAAGATATCCCACTCAACAGCAATTAATTAACGCTAGGAATGAGGTCTTATAGCAGATAATCTCTGAACTTTCTCGTATTGCTAATTGGAGCAGAGAAAACAAGGTTTTTTTTCAATGATTTAAAAACTCAGTTTCTCCATTTTCTACTCTACAGAACCTACCACAAACTATTGCATCTTCGAAAATACAACTCAAACCTTCGAATGTCCTTAATATTCTCAAAGTTTCATTTTCTCGTAATCTTTCTTGGAAGGATCACATTTCTTCTCTTTCTAAACAGGATTCTTAAAGGACGGATATTCTAGGGTTCCTTCCAAACTTCTCTACACCACTTCAGTTGATTGTTCTTTTTAAAGTGATGTTCTCCCCTGTATGGGTTACATCTCACTCATCTGGGAAGGTTCCACTCAC
>SEYY01001209.1:95000-110000 GCA_009176605.1 Armadillidium nasatum
TGAATGGAGGCGATTTCTGAGTCCACTGACAGGTCATGGTTTCCCATTGTAAGGCCATAACCTTCCTGGGGGAAGACAGTAATGACAGTAGTAATATATATATATATATATATATATATATATATATATATATATATATATATATATATATATATATATAATATATATATATATATATATATATATATATATATATATATATATGTTTTTGTTGTCAGTGGGGCCAGCATATTTCGCCATCTGCTCTTAAAAGTCTCTCTCCTTGAGTGCTCTAAAAGATCATGTTTTTCGGCTCGTTGGTTTCAGTGCCAGTCCTTGAGTTTTATTTAAACTCTCAGGTAGGGTTTTTTACCCTTTCAGTAGGCCTAGCACCTTCTCCATTTAACCTCTAAACATTTTCTCAAAGAGCTCTCCAGAAGATCATGCTTCTCGGAGCTGTGGTTTCCTATGTTGGTCCTAGAGTTGTTGCAAGCGGTAATCAATAATTATAGGGCCGGGTTGCTAGTCCTGTCGCCCTTGCTTTTAACTCTCCTCGCAGGATCTAATCCTGTTGCCTAATCCAAACTCTTCTCTATGTTCCATATGATGCTTCTTTCTTTTCTCTTCCCATCTATTTTTAAGTACGTCCACTCCCGACGATAACCGAATCGCATATATATATATATATATATATATATATATATATATATATATATATATATATATATATATATATATATATATATATATATATATATATATATATATATATATATATATATATATATATATATATATATATATATATGCAGCGGGGCATAAAACAAAACTGTCGAGGTACTTCCATGAAAAATAAATTTGCCACGAAGCAAATAAAAAACAAACTTATTATCGATAATTTTTTATTAAGAAGAAACCTGTATTACATTGTTAGTATTTATATATAAAACATATTAGAAAAGAACGAGAAATACTCAAATCTTGAAGGATCACTATGTAAAGTGATGATATACTTATAGGTATTTGATTTTCTATGAACTTTGTCACGCTCCTACTTTATAAAGATAATAAAATTTAGTTGACTTCTTGTTCTCAAGTGGAAATTTTAGTCCTCATTGAATACAGCTTTGCAGAATTTTTATTGTTGTTTTTACATTTATGGCTTCTAGCGTTTTATCGCTTAGTCAGACTGATAATCCTTTAAGTTATGTTTATTTGGAAGATATGAAAAATCGTTAAGAAATCATTCTAAAGGAACAACAAATGAGCAAGCCAAACATACAAGTCTCCACCCAAATAATATGTTTTTTTTTTTTTTCGTATTGATAGCTCTTAAAATAACTGTTATTAAAACAATTTCACGGTAATTTTTATTCTACTTAACACACCGTTCATATATATATATATATATATATATATATATATATATATATATATATATATATATATATATATATATATATATATATATATATATATATATATATATATATATATATATATATATATATATATATATATATATATATAGATATATATATGAATATAGCGCCATGAAAACGAAAAAAAGTAACTCCTTTTGGGTATTACTGCGGGGTGTTAAGTTTGGCTGGTGCTTTTCTCTCCACTACGTTGCTACGTTTTATCTTCCCAGAGGGTATTTCTTGCGTACCCTTGACCTTACACTAGACTGTCTCACATTTCCAGCTCCCTCCCCCTTCTTCATGTGTCTCCATAGACTGACAAACATAAACTCAAATATTATTTGTACAAAAAAGGAAAAAAAAAAAAAATAATGGTGAACATAAATCTGCCTTCGGGGTGGTGTCCAAACAGTGTCTCTTGTCCCAGCATTACTTGGGAGTTGGTGGTCTCAAATGATGAGGGTTTGCCGCCAAAGCTTCGTTGCCGAACTTGCTCTAGCGTACGGCCTTCTTTTTTTTCATCAATTTCTTTAAAAATATTTGTAGTCTTTATTCTAATTTCCACATTGCTGAGCACCATCTCTCTTCTTCTAGGACCTCCCCTTTTGTTCTTGACCGTTTTGACAGCAAAATCATTCTCGGTTCCCTCTTACTGTATCTACAATTTCCAGACAAAGAAGATTGTTGCGCAAATGTACACAATGATGATGTTTTATTTCGTGTATCAAATTTGAAGTCTTCCCAGTCTTCCACCTTGTTGCTTAGACTGTCATTCCAATCTACGACCAAATATCCTAAATTCTTCGAAGATCTAACTTCCAAAATAGAGCACATTCTCTCGTCTTCTCCTTCTCTGAAATCATCATCTTATGTGATTTTAATGTTAATCACCGCTAATAGCTTTCTTTTAGTCCTCAAGATACAGTCGGTGAATTCTCTCTTCCCAAAATAACCTTGAGATGGTGCAGCTCACTGATCACCATGGAGGTGGATCTAACATTCTAGATCTTTTCTTAACTTCTAATTTTTCTTTACTGTTAAAACTTTTCCACTTCTGGGTTCCTAAAATCACCTGTATCCTTTTCTGTCTCTTCAAGTCTTCTACAAAAAAAAGACCCCCCACCTACTTCTAGGAAATGTTTTTAGCATTTCAGTGCCACAAACTGGTCGAACTTCAAGTTGTGTTTCTTTGAAATGATTATTGCTTCAGTGAGTGATTTTCCTTGGAATAAGTGAAACGCAAAACAGGTGATGTTCTCTGGTATAGAGGCCAAAATTCCATATTCTTACCTTTCAACTAAAACCTAAAAAACTTTGGTTTAATTCTGCTTGTTCTCAAGCTATTCGCTGAGGGATGTTACCTTTAAAAATTATCGTTCTCTTCATACTCTAGAAACACATGCAACTTATATTTCATGCAGGAATCATGCAAAATCTATTCTCCATAAAACTAAAAACATTTTCCCTCTTTGAAAATGCAATAATCTTTCTGGTTTCTCTTCCTCTCGTATTTATTGCATTTTGCAAGTCAACCTTAACTTTGCTACCTTCTCTTTCCTTCCTCTAGTATATTCCTACGACACAATTGTCTTTGTCTTTGATCTTCTAAAATTGAACTCCTTGCTCAAACCTTTGCCTCTAAATTCACCTTAAAGATTCCAATGTTATTTCTCTTTCGGCCCACTTCAGGTCCAACTCATATATGCCTACCACTGTAATTTCATCTAAAAATATTGCTTCTACTCTCTCTGAGCTTAACACCAAGAAGGCGTGTGGTTTTTATGGTATCCATCCTGTAGTTCTCAAAACATGTGCTTTTGAGCTTGCACCCTGATTTGGCAAACTATTTCGACTGTCCCTTCTTTCTGAATACACGGGCTCATTCAACCTGAGGAGGATCCCTCTCAATCTTCCAATTATCGTCTTATCTCAAGCTTCCTAACTGTGGTAGAAATTAATAGGCTTCCGGTTTTTCCTCATCGGAGATATATATATATATATATATATATATATATATATATATATATATATATATATATATATATATATATATATATATATATATATATATATATATATATATATATATATATATATATATATAAATGTTTCAGTGGCCTCGGCCTTCTGAGTAAATAAATGATCTCGATTGCCCTTTTGTATTTCCGAATTGTGCGTTGTCTCTCTCTCCAGAGAATGTTAGAGTGCATTTAGAAGCACATTTTGTTAGTTGTAGTTTTGCCATATTTTTACAAGCACACATTTCTAATAATAATAAAAGTAATAGTAATAGTAATAATAGTAATATTATTATTAATAATAATAATAATAACAATAAAGGCAAACGAAATAATACAACAAATCGAATTTTAGCATTTATTATGTTTGAAAGTATATTAATGACAAAATGTGGTAATGCAGAGTCGGTTAAAATGTACAAGTTCCATGGAGAAATTATCACAAAGTTCATGAATATTTACATATTAATCATATGGGAGTAAAAGAGACTAAATCACACCTCAACCCATGAAGAAACTAGTTTTCTGAAGAAAAGCAATCTCTTTCGAAGTTTTTAAAGCATATTGAAACATTTAGAATTTTATATATATATATATATATATATATATATATATATATATATATATATATATATATATAATATATATATATATATATATATATATATATATATATATATATATATATATATATATATATATATATATATATATATATATATATATATATAATATATATATATATATATATATATAGCTAAAGGCCTAGAAAGAAAGAAAGAAAATAAAAAAGAAAAACTTGATCGTGAAAAACAAACATGAATTTGCGGTTAAAAACTGTATTTTATTATAATTTTAAAACGATACAAAAAAATAATAGTTTTTTTTCAGAGAGAGAATTTATTTTTTTCTTTTTCGGAATAAAAATTTAAAATATTGAAACAAGTGTGAACAAATAAGTTTATAGGTCATTGTCTTCTGAAATAAAGGGAACAATATATCTGCTTTACAACAATTTACACTTATATAAAATTATTGTTAGAGAACTGTTGAAAACTAACTAATTTGAACTTTGGGCATGCTTGGTTGGGGATACTCCCAATATATATATAGTATATATCCTCATAATAAATTAACATCCGCATCCGCACTTCTCCAAAATTCGACATCTGCAAATCCGCAAGATAAAATGACATCCGATCCATCACCAATATATATATATATATATATATATATATATATATATATATATATATATATATATATATATATATATATATATATATATATATATATATATATATATATATATATATATATATATATATATATATATTCTAAAGACGTCTTTTCTGCTCCCTCAAAACTTAACACTAGGAAGGCGTACGGTCCTAATGGTATCCTCCCTGTAGTTCTCAAAACTTATGCTTCAGAGCTTGCACCCTTCCTTGGTAAACAATTTCGTCTATTTTTTTCTACTTCAACCTTCCCTTCTTACTGGAAACGTGCGCTCATTCAGCCTGTGCCGAAAAGGGGGACCCCTCTCCACCCTCTAACTATCGTCCCAAATTTCTTTAACCAATATTGCTATGAACAATCCACAATGAAAGAATAAGGGAGATGTATAAATGGAAGAAGGGTGTAATTGATAGAGAGGAGGAGGGTGTGCTAAAATGGTTTGGACTTTCGTGTAGAATGAATGAGGACAGAATGGTGGGCAAGGTACTTAGATCCGATGTGGATAGGGGTAGGGGGGAAGGCCGAAGTGGAGATGGATGAATGGAGTGAGAGATTTTGATGGAAGTAATTTGAGTTTAGAGAGGGTAGAAGATTTATGGAGACAGAGAGAGATGGAGGGCGGTGGTGAAAGGGGTTGAAAGGTAAGAATAGGTATGTTTGTAAGGGAATTGTGGCGGGCACCACCCCACGAAAGTGGGATAGGTGATATATATATATATATATATATATATATATATATATATATATATATATATATATATATATATATATAATATATATATATATATATATATATATATATATATATATATATATATATATATATATATGTGTGTGTGTGTGTGTGTGTGATGGCATACGCATTCGCATATTCATCAAAAATTAACATCCGCATCCGTACTTTTCTAAAATTCAATCAATTCAAGCATCCGCATCCATAAAAATTCAACATCCGCACTTTCGAAAATTCAACATCCGCATCCGCATTCGCACCTCCAAAATTCGACATCCGCATCCGCAAATTAGGAAAATGACATCCGATCCATCACTAATATATATATATATATATATATATATATATATATATATATATATATATATATATATATATATATATATATATATATATATATATATATATATATATATATATAATAGTGAGGATGGTAGTAGATGAGATAGATTGGGATGACGAAGAATTATGGACGTACAATTAGAGGTGACTAGAAAGTAACCACTGGGCCTTATCTAATTTATTCCTAATGATTACATATGAACTGATTAGAAGCAATCACATTTTAGTTGTTTACGGCAGGTCACTTGATTAAAACAAGGTGGGGAATTTAGTTTCTTTATTTGTGAGACAGGAAGACTTAACAAAAAATGAGGAACAATTATGAAGTAGAGATCAGAACCCAATCTGCAGCTGAAAGGTCAAAATATGGTAATTGTGATGCCTATGGAATTATCTGTGGCTACTCTAGCCTCCGTTGAAACCTCAGTATATAGTGTGGTACTATAGCATCAACAATCAGGTATAGGAAGCTGCATGCGCGGAGCTAGTAAAGCTTCAACGATTCCCTCAGTAAATAACGGGTTAATGAGAAGAACACACTCTTTACTGACAAAAGTTAAGTATTCACAAAAAGACGAGTAACAAACTAGGTCATTCGTGGCGGGATGAAAAAGATGACGCTTGTTTCTAGGCTAAACAAGGGAAAACGAAAAACTTAGTTGAACGTCTGCCAACGGCTAATGCCGGGTTTCCAGAAGAAGGACAGGATGTTCATCACTACATCAATCCGTCAACGAAAGCGGACTGGTGGTAAACGGATTGATCTGCCAGATCTTGTTCGACCGACCTGAGAAGGGTGTTGCAGGGTATGATCAGAAGCTGGTGCAAAATTTCAATGTTGTAAAGCCGCTGGAGGTGAAGGTGTAGTAGTAGTTGAGGAAGGTGGAAGAGATGGAGAGGTAGGATGAACAGGCACAGGGTGAATATGTGGAATGTAAAGCGCTGGAGCGGTGGATTTGCGGAAGTCATCCGGAGGGTCAGGATTAGACTAAAAAAAACGCTGGTTTCAATCTGTCAATCGTGACTACCTCCGTCCGAGTAAGATGCTGAATGAGAAAAGTTTTCTCTCGACGAAAACATGAGTGCAGGTTGAAAGGTCTTTCGGAATGAAAGAGTGTGTTTTGTGTACGTGTTGGTGAAAGTTTCCACGAAATAGAACATTGGCGGAGACGAGAAAGATATGCGAAAGGGTCTAAAGAAAATTATCAAGTTTCCCCCATCACCACAAATTCTGGCTATAGATTGACAGATCAAGATGTAAAAATTGTAAAAGAACTATCGCAATTTTGGAAAAAAAACTTGTAGAAAAAAGAAAGAGGGAAAATACATGAACGATCTCTTAGACAAAAAAATTTATGAAGTTAATTCACCATGCATCTTTAATGCAAATTGTGTGGTAAAAAAGTACACGTTTTGATAATACTCAAAGTACAGCGGTTTTAAGAGTAACCGACCAAAAAAATAGAAATGAAATAGATCAAACAGTACCGGGGAATTCAAAAGAGAATAATCCCAAAGATATGGAGGATTCTACATCGAAACATTCAAATCAGAGGCTACGAATAGATATTTCTACAGGAGATTCAAAGAAATAAATAAATGTCACTGTATTTGAACATTTATCTAGAAAAGTCTCGTCTCAAAGTGGGACTAACAGTACTAGTAAATGTAATGTGTGTACTTCGGGGTAAAGATGAGGGACTTTTTGATCGTCCTCATCTCGACAACTATATGACTGGAAAAAAGTGAAATCAGACAAGTGGGAGAACATAACTTTAATCCAATATTAATAAATTTCAGTGAAGAGACCTCATGCTCAGCACCTTGATCATCATTTATCATTGTGACTTCGTTTATTTCCTCTGAATGACTGTCGCATCTTTCGTTGTTTTCAGCTTCTGATACGTCAGAATTCGCAAAATCATTTATATTAAGTACTTCCAGTAAAGGCTCGACGATTTCACAATCTGAATGACTGTCGCATCTTTCTTTGTTTTGAGCTTCTGATACGTCTGAATTAGTAGAATCATTTATATTAATTACTTCCAGTAAATGCTCAACGATTTCACAATCATTTTCTTCTCCCAATTGCCCGGAAGTTGTTGTTTTCGTGGACTGAGAATCTTCAACCAAAGGAATATCCTTTTCCACAACTGATGGTTCGATAATAATCTTTGCTCCAACAGATGATTTATCAATAACCTTTGAAACTACAGATGATTCATGAATAACCTTTGCCCCAAAAGATCGTTTATCAATAATCTATGAAATTCTTGAACTGCTTGCGCTACAATTTTTCATTAACTCTTCGGGAGGTGCTGAGCATGAGGTCTCTTCACTGGAACTTATTAATATTGGATTAAAGTTATGTTCCCCCACTTGTCTGATTTTACTTTTTCCTCCAGTCATATAGTAGTCGAGATAAGGACGATATAAAAGTCCCTCACCTTTACCCCAAAGTGCGCACATAAACATATACTAGTCGTACTGTTTACTTCCCACTTTGAGACTTGAGACTTTTTTAGATAACGGCTCAAATAGAGTGATATCTATTTCTTTCTTTGAATCTCCTGTAGAAATATCTATTCGTAGCCTCTGATTTGAATGTTTCGATGTAGAATCCTCCATATCTTTGGGATTATTCTCTTTTGAATTCCCCGGTACTGTTTGATCTATTTCATTTCTATTTTTTTGGTCGGTGACTCTTAAAACCGCTGTACTTTGAGTATTATCAAAACGTGTACTTTTTTACTACACAATTTGCATTAAAGGTGCATGGTGAATTTACTTCATAAATTTTTTTGTCTAAGAGATCGTTCATGTATTTTCCCTCTTTCTTTTTTCTACAAGTTTTTTTTCCAAAATTGCGATAGTTCTTTTACAATTTTTACATCTTAATCTGTCAATCTATAGTCAGGATTTGTGGTGATGGGGGAAACTTGATAAGTTTTCTTCAGATCCTTTCGCATATCTTTCTCGTCTCCACCAATGTTCTTCTTCGTGGAAACTTTCACCAACACGTACACAAAGCAAATACTTTTTCATTCTGAAAGACCTTTCAACCTGTACTCATATTTTCGTCCGCCTCGATGTCTATCAGCACCTCCCGAAGAGTTAGTGAGAAAATTGTGGTGCAAGCAGTTCAAGAATTTCAAAAGATTATTGATAAACCATCTGTTGGGGCAAAAGGTTATTCATGAATCATCTGTAGTTTCAAAGGTTATTGATAAATCATCTGTTGGAGCAAAGTTTATTGTCGAACCATCAGTTGTGGAAAAGGATATTCCTTTTGGTTGAAGATTCTCAGTCCACGAAAACAACACCTTCCGGGCAATTGGGAAAAATGAAAATGATTGTGAAATCGTTGAGCCTTTACTGGAAGCAATTAATATAAATGATTCTACGAATTATGAAGTATCAAAAGCTGAAAACAATGAAAGATGTGACAGTCATTCAGATTGTGAAATCGTCGAGCCTTTACTGGAAGAACTTAATATAAATGATTCTACGAATTCTGATGTATCAGAAGCTGAAAAAAACGAAAGATGCAGCAGTCATTTCGAAGTCACAATGATAAATGATGATCAAGGGCCCGAATCTAGTGTATTTGTAATAGTTTTGGATAAAAGGAGGGAAGTTGATGTATTTACATCTGCGTAAGCTAGTATGGTTTTGGGATATATATATATATATATATATATATATATATATATATATATATATATATATATATATATATATATATATATATATATATATATATATATATATATATATATATATATATATTCGTAAATTAGCCTGTTGAATTGTTTTTTGTTACCCACATAATTTATAAAATTTTTGATAGCGAAGTCATAAATAAATTTGGATTTATAAATTATTGAAATAAATAAGTCAAAAAATTCTTCCAAATTACTTTCGCTTCTCCCTTTTTGGACTTGGAGTGGGAGGGTCTTATTTAAACTTTTGCATAATATCAAAATAAAAACAACAACAAACAATATTATTATAAAACATTCAAAACAAAGCCAAGAAAACAAAAATACCCTTTTCTTCCTTTCATTACTATTATTATTATTATTATTTGATAAACTTAGGTAATAACATTTTATTTGTATTTTGGAAATAATTACTACCTTTCAAAATACACTATATATATATATATATATATATATATATATATATATATATATATATATATATATATATATATATATATATATATATATATATATATAATATAATGCACTTGTGGATTTCACCGTCCAGATGGTTGGTCTTTTAGAAATTGGTCGAAACTAGTTTGATTTGTCTTATTTCAGAGAAATAAACTAAAAACTTTCGTTCGATCGGATTTAAGTACATTCATATTTCTGGCTTCGACCTGAAATAATTTAAAAAAAAATTATTATTACAACAGTATGGGAGCATTTTATTGTCAGTAGTCTAATATAATGTACCTAGTGATGGTAAAGTATATTTGATAATAGATAAATAGATGTTATATATAGGATTGAGACAAATAAACTGCTAAAATATTTGGAGACAAATTTGTCCTAAAAAGAGTATGAAGCCAACATATTAAAAATGGACAAACATTTGGATGGTGATATATATATATATATATATATATATATATATATATATATATATATATATATATATATATATATATATATATATATATATATATATATATATATATATATATATAATATATATATATTATCCTTTTAGAACCGCTAACTCAACTCGTGATTGGAAATATCGAAACTCTTAAAAGTCTGCTATACCGCCAGGATTCGAACCCTGGCCTCTTAAATCGTAAGCAAGAGTGTTTTCCCCTGAACCAAGACGGTACAAAAATGAAATCACGTTGGGAAGTCTCAGAAAAAATACTATAAGGCTCCACTCGACCGCCCCATGACACGGGGACAACGAGGCCAGTTCTATCCCTCTTTCTCGCAGACTAGTTAAATCATATCATCCTTTTAGAACCACTAACTCAACTCGTGGTTGAAAACAATATTGAAACTCTTAATGTCTGCTATACTGCCGGGATTCAAACCCTGGCCTCTTGGATCGTAAGCAAGTGTGTGTTATCCCCTGCGCCAATACGGTACAAAAATGGGATGTCTCATAAAATACTATCATGCTAAACTTCCAACGGGCTGCATCCGACTGCAGAAACCGTGATTTGAAACTCTGAGCCTGTTACTTGAGTCACTAAATACTGCCGTGCCGCAAGAGTTTCAAGAGAATTTACAGTTTATAGCTGCAATGTGTATAAAAACACCAATCTCTTTACTCACACTTTGCTAAAACAAATCCATCATTACATAACAGAATTCTTTTCAAAAATATTTTTTTTTAAAAAATCACATTTTCTGTTATAGTGCAATCTTGGTGGAGCTCAAACCGAGACTGATCATGAAAAATGTTTGTATGGGCAAATTATCCTTTTGAAAAAGATCATTGATTGGAAAGAACATCTGATCTACATGATGATAAAAACACTGGAATGTTCAAGTAATCGATGGAAGTAACTCAATTTTAAAATTTAAAGATGGAATCTCCCAAATCATCAGACACCTATTTTCAATGTGTGACAATTTGAACCTAGCTGTAAGAAATTCCAGAATTCCAAAAGGTTCTCTACATATAAACCCGATATACTCTTTATAATTAATGTAGTAAGTGATGAATAATCCGACCATTTTACTCATTACGAGACATATTTTGTTTGGCAGTTTCGTTTTAGATTGTAATTCTTAGTACTGCAATTGCATCTTTCCATAAATGTTTGCTTAGTTATTTTCTTTATGAACAATCTTTATGAAAACGATCTTACAAATGAATATTAAATTTTGCAGTCAAATTTACTGAAGTGGTTCTGCTTTAGTTTGGATGTAATTCTTGTTAGTCTACACTCTTTACATATTGTTCTAATGCAACGTGACTAGTTTAAAGACAAACCTAAAACTAAAGAGATTTTGGAAACAAGAGTTTAAAAGGTCATTCACAGATAAAAAAAAAGGGGTTTCAAAAAGAAATAAAATTTATATATACCTAAAATAAATATGCAATGAATAATGATTTATGGATGATACATGGACATTTAAAGTAAAAATAATATAAACATTATTAATAATAATTAATAATAAAATAGTAAATTATGGGTTTAATCAGGCAAAAAAATACAAAAGCGGAAATACACAAAAAAAGAAAGAAAAAAATGTTTAAGATTATAACTGACATTTCTTTTTCCAAAACTGTCTACCATTTTTCGTTCCCAATCCAGTTTCCAAGTATATATATATATATATATATATATATATATATATATATATAATATATATATATATATATATATATATATATATATATATATATATATATATATATATATATATATATATATATATATATATATATATATATATATATATCGACTAACGATATTTCAATTCGAAAAATATTAACATTTTAATTCAAAAGTTTATAGTAATTACGAACAATTTTCAAGTATATTTCCCCTCTCCCCCCCCCAAAAAAAATGCACATGTTAATGTTTTTCCCACAGTAACAATAAATCTTGTTTTTCACACGATGCCAGATGTAAAAGTGATAACTTTATGATATTATTATAAGACTCAACATTCGCCGTGTAAATGTTTAAGGTTTTCCTAAAATTAAGAACTTGTTTTCTTTCCCAGCTTTTTTTTTTTTTTTTTTTTTTAAGGATTTTATATATGGCAAAAGTTTTTAATAAAAAAATTGCCTAATTAATATTTCTAATAATACAAGTAATTTAATTGACCTCACATATTGAGGACTTATGAAAATTTTTACTGAGTATGTGCAGAACCATTAAGACATACTTCGCATATATATATATATATATATATATATATATATATATATATATATATATATATATATATATATATATATATATATATATATATATATATATATATATATATATATAAAAGCTAAGTGAACATTGATGCACTGCAGACGCACATCTAATAGGTGAGCAAGCGCACCCTGGAAAATAGGAAAAATATAATGCATGTACATCTAGATATGTATGGAAGATAAGCATTATTGATGCAACTATTTCAGTAAAGAAATCTCCCAGAAACATATTATATATATATATATATATATATATATAGAGAGATATATATATATATATATATATATATATATATATATATATATATATATATATATATATATATATATATATATATATATATATATAGATAGATAGAGAGAGAGAGAGAGAGAGAGAGAGAGAGAGAGAGAGAGAGAGAGAGAGAGAGAGAGAGAGAGAGAGAGAGAGAGAGAGAGAGAGAGAGAGAGAGAGAGAGAGAGAGAGAGAGAGAGAGAGAGAGAGAGAGAGAGAGAGAGAGAGAGAGAGAGAGAGAGAGAGAGAGAGAGAGAGAGAGAGAGAGAGAGAGAGAGAGAGAGAGAGAGAGAGAGAGAGAGAGAGAGAGAGAGAGAGAGAGAGAGAGAGAGAGAGAGAGAGAGAGAGAGAGAGAGAGAGAGAGAGAGAGAGAGAGAGAGAGAGAGAGAGAGAGAGAGAGAGAGAGAGAGAGAGAGAGAGAGAGAGAGAGAGAGAGAGAGAGAGAGAGAGAGAGAGAGAGAGAGAGAGAGAGAGAGAGAGAGAGAGAGAGAGAGAGAGAGAGAGAGAGAGAGAGAGAGAGAGAGAGAGAGAGAGAGAGAGAGAGAGAGAGAGAGAGAGAGAGATACTAGGGTTGCTGAACAGCAGCAGGAGTTTGAGCCAGAGCAAACAAATATGTATAAAAATGTACTTTAAAATGTTTTCAAATTTATATTTGTAAGAGAAAGTTAATAACTGAGCACCAATAATTCATTATACCTTAAATTTCCTAATCTAAACTTAATATCTTAAATGTTTCGAGAGCAGAAGCTATAACAGATAATTTTCAGCTGATGGATTCAAAGCAGAGGTTGAAGCTGGTAAAAAAACAAAAATTTCCTACTCAGCAGCCTTGTTCATAACTATAGGAAGCTTTTTTAAAGACTATCAGTTAAAGATTCAGTAAACATTTTATCGTAAATTACCTTACAGAAAGTATAAATATTTAACAATATATATATATATTATATATATATATATATATATATATATATATATATATATATATATATATATATATATATATATATATATATATATATATATTATAAAAAATAATGAACTATTTCTTCTCATCTAATAATATTTACTTTATTTCTTTCCCAGCTTTGCTATCTTGGTGACCGCTTTTGTAGCTGTCACCCCACAAAATGAGGGGAGGACCAGAACGAGAGGATTAAGAAGGTTTTCATTGTCAACTCCTGCATTAAAGGCTGCTAAAACAACGGATGCCAATGAACTCATCGAAGAAAACCTCACAAATCCCCAAGCACCATCTGAGCCTCAGACCAGGAGCCGAGGCACCAATACACTGAGGAGTCGTCGACCATCTCTTCGTATGAGAGGGAAAACAAGTGAACATGTAGATGCTTTACCTGTTACTACTTCAGATGCCACCGGTACAATAGCCGAACCTTCTGAAAATAGCGAGGCAAGAAGAGGAGGTGGAGGAGGAGGAGGGGGAGGCTTACGCATCAGAAGACCACTAAAGAAGATTACAACTACCACAACTACAACTACAACAACAGAAGAGCCTATTGCAGAAAATGTTGCCAATGAATCATTACCTGAGATGCAACAATCTATTTTCCCAAATGAACATATGGAAGAAAAGAAAGCAGAAGGCATGCTCACTGAAGAATCAAACGCGGTCCTAAAGGACGAAGTTATTCAAGAAAAACCTGAGAAATTAATGACAGAAAAGAAAATGGAGAAACCAGTTATGCAAGAAGAGCCCATTAAAGAGGAAGTAATATCTGAACCAATGCCAGAAAGCCTGCCTAAAATGAAAAAACTTCGACCAATACCGATCAAAATTCGTCGTAGAGGCAAAGAAGGAAAATCTGAACCAGAAGAATCTCCAAGACATATAGCAGCAAATCCTGAACCAGAACAGGTGGCTGAGGATCCTAAACCAGTGTCCTCTCATCGATTCTCATCTCGACCAAGACCGCGTCTTCAAACAAGAAAAAGACCTGTCAATAGAGAATCAACACCAGTAACAGAAGCAGAACGGGGACCAGTGGGTTCACCAGCAGAAGCTGAGCAAAATGTAGAATCAGAATCACAACAAAGACTTAGATCTCGCGG
>SEYY01001209.1:115000-137388 GCA_009176605.1 Armadillidium nasatum
ACACATTAACTGTGTTCAGAACACCATTAATTTAAAGAAGTGTCTACTTTTCGGATAAAATCCGTTCATTTGATTCAGCCTTCGGAAAAATAATTTCCTTTTAAAGTAATTTCAAAGAACTTTCGTCTCAAATTTTACACCTTGAAATTTTCTCTTTACGAGACAAGCACAAAATAACCTTCTCAGGGTTAAGATGAACTAAAAAACAAAAATTTTTAAAGCAAAATAATATGCTGGACTTGGACTGGAGTGCTATTTATGGTTATTATTGAAACATGAAAATGAAGTTCAGTGTGCCCTACTTTAAGTCTCTCGCTACATATGTTTTCTGAATGGCAAAAGGTTAAAAAAAGACCACATTCGGTTCTTTTCGTCTAATTTTTAGAAAATTGCGTAACTCAAAAGATTTTTTGCCAATTTAGTTCAATGTTTTTTTTCCATATTGGTATGTTATTATATATATCTTTCACTGTTAGGTCATCTGAGGACTCGTTAACCTATGGTAATACATTTACTATCTTCACACATGCATGCACACACACTCAGTGTTATATATTATATATTATATATATATATATATATATATATATATATATATATATATATATATAATATATATATATATATATATATATATATATATTATATATATATATATATATATATATATATATATATATATATATATATATATGTGTGTGTTTGTGTGTGTACGAGGAAACTGTTTTGGCTTTTTATACCACAAAAAACTAGTCAGATTTCTGATCCTATACCTTTGCTTTCCCAATGAAGTGACTACTTTGGTGAGAAAGGCTAACCGGAGTAAGCAGAATTCGTAACACATTCTCTCTTCCTAAAATAACACTCACAAACATATACTTAGCTATGTTTTCGTGTTATGTCACAAGGATGATGTATCACAAGGATGATTTACTGCATTTGATATCTTGAAGAATTACCGTAGTCTTGTAGTTTTCAAATTGTAGAAACTAAAATTGATTGATATTTCAACCTGGAAAAGTACAAAACTGGCGCACCAACATTTACTTCATCGCTAAAAACTGCAGTAATCTCTCTTCTTTCTCATTTTTACACTCAGCTGTAGATGGACATCAACACTCGATTCTTCATCTTTCTACCGTCCTTTTTTCCTGGCGCTTCCAAAATGCCTTGCCTTTTAATAAGCTAAAAACTTCGCTCACTCATCTATTAATTCCTTTTTGACAATTTCGGTGTTAAATTTCCTTCTTTACCCTCTTAAATGACTAACTGTAATTTATTGGAAACAGTGTTTTATGGTACGTTAGATCGTAATCTAAAATGTCAATACAGTTGATGTGTACAGTATACATCATTTTCAAAATTAGTACTTCTGAGATTGTAACCTTGGTACAATGTTTCGTCTTTAGCTGTCAATCAGCTTCTACGTTTCCTATCTGCTAGAATTGAGGGCTTATTCAACTCTTGCGCTGAAGAAAAGGAATAGCCGTAGTTACACATTTATTTTTAATAAAATTTTGAAACAACTTGAACTCTTCTAGACTACCAGTGTAGTAGCTTAAATTGGAATTATCGAATTAACGAAGTTTCCCTTATCATTCTGACTCTTGGTCCTCATCTGTGATACTTGAAAAATCAAAATTTTCGATACAGCCCGGCACAAAACTTTGACTTTCAAACATTTAACTTTAAAAATCTACCTACCCTCAGCATTATTATTGTTTCACCTTTTACTCTTAGCTTCGTATTCTAGATGAACACCACTCATCTTTTAAATTTCTTAATAGTGCCGTTCCTCAGATGTCTTTTCTATCCACTACCTTATTTCTATTGTTCATAACTTTATATTTATAACTTCAACACTTCACAACTATTTTTTATAATTCTAATATGCTTCGCTTCATCAAATCTCAGACTTTCTCCAATACACACTGACCTTTTGAACTCTTTTAGCAGCATATCTTCTCTGAGGAGGGTTCGTGTAATTTGGGTTTCAATACTTTCCCATATTTCCTTTATTCAACTCTCCGAAAGGTTAACAGTTAGGTTTATTTCTTTAAGTACTCTACTAGTATAGTATGCAACATTCTCCTTTCTTCTCTTTCTCCTTTTTCATTTGACTTACACGCTTTAAAAAAAAGTGTTACAGGGATTGGAGAATGTAGGCCTTTATCTAGGTAAGGGTTTTTATCCTCCATTTTACGAGATTTAAAACTCCAAGTTTTCAACCAGAGGTCATACAAATACATATTCCAACATGTGCATACAAGCGCGCGCGCATTCACACACACAATATATATATATATATATATATATATATATATATATATATATATATATATATATATATATATATATATATATATATATATATATATATATATATATATATATTATATATATAATATTATATATATAATTTATAATATTTAAAATAATAAAAAAAACCAAAAATAAAGAACCATTAAATTAATTTAGAAAAAAAAATTTTATAAAAAAAATAATTTTTAAAATAAAAAATTAAAAAAAAAAAAAAAAAATAAATATATATATATATATATATATATATATATATATATATATATATATATATATATATATATATATATATATATATATATATATATATTATATATATTTCATATAAAGCTTGCTATTTATTTGTTATATACAAATGTTTGCAATCTATTTATATGTTATGCATAATAAATGTTATCAGTAAAAGCATAGTTAAAGGGAAAAAAAACTTTTCGAAAAATAATACGCCAATGCAATGGAAGAAGGAAAATAATTTGATACAAATAAAGAAATGAACAAGTTAGAATATCCTTCGGGATCTGCTTAAAATAAAAATGTTTCCATGTAAAACGAAAACTGCAAAACAAAAGCAGAGCTGACTATCTGATTAGCTACAAGTTTTTGGCCCGTAGTTACAATTACCAAGCGATAAAATTACGCAAATATAAAAACTGATTTCCAGTATATATATATTATATATATATATATATATATATATATATATATATATATATATATATATATATATATATATATATATATATATATAATATATATATATATATTATATACCCAGCAAAATATAAGATATGCCGCTGATAATGGCATTAGTGATTCGGAATTAAAAAATTAAAATAATAATAATAATAAAAGATAACAGATGGATATTCAAGCATTGCTAAACGTATACGAAACCTGAAAACACTCGATATCAAACAAAAAGCTACCTAACAATTATTGGACTATTATTATTATTATTATTATTCTTATGCACATTCATAAATGCGTATTAGAAAATATCTGTCGAAATATTAATATAATTATCAGAGAAAAATTTAGAAGAATACTTAATGCTCACAGAAAATAATTTGTAATAATTTTGATTAGCAATTATTACTGAGATAAACTTATTTACAAGACAGCAAAATCTTTACAGAAAAATGGACCATTTATATTTTCACCCGTGTTTTTAATTGAACCAAATATAAGATTGTACAAAATGTTACGAATTTTCTTCTCTCTTCAATTTTTCATCCCATGTCATCTCTGCAATATAAAACTAATCTACTTTGAGGAAAAACTTTCTTCTTTTCCAATGTTCACTTGCTCTCTTTAATTTATTCTATTCTTTGGCATTTAAATCTAGATCTTCTCGAAGCTCTTCGCCTATTTATTTACAAAACGATATTAATGTCTAGTACTGGTTGATTGTGATCATTTGAGTGAAATCTCATTTTACTTTATAACAGATAAGGGAAAACATATTAAGATTTATATATATTATAATGGGATGGCGTAAATGTAAGAATTTACATATATTTTTTGTAAATTGAGCATTAGTTAAACTTATATCTTTAAGATAAAATATTTTTAAAAGTCTTTCTTTCTGTAAATAATCTGTAATGACAACATGTAAAGAAAGCATTTGTAAACTGAATCTGAGATTTTTATTTTACTTGCAAAACGCCAATCGAAGATCCATTTTCTTTTCAAAAAATTTCAAACAACACTGTATATATGATGAACTTTCCAAGCATAAAGGAGTAACCAAGGATAAACTTTTCCAATTTATTTTCATATACTTAAATTTTGGAGGAGAAAGTGCGCCAACGATCAAAACTTTTGAATTTTTTTTTTTTAACAATAACTAATTGAGTTTGATATTAAAATGACATATCACAAGCACATTATGAGCAGAAAACATCAGCAGAAAAATAATGTCTGAAAATATGCTTAAAGTATAAGTAGAAAGATACACAAGAAAATTAATAAAAGTCAGTCATGATACACAAATGCTAAGGAAATTCATATAAAATGATTTATACGAACCAGCGTATTGGCCAGAATATATATATATATATATTATATATATATATATATATATATATATATATATATATATATATATATATATATATATATATATATATATATATATATATATATATATATATATATATATATATATATATATATATATATATATATATATAAAAAAATATAAAAAAAAAAACTACGAAGAGGAAAAGGCTATCACAACGTCTATCCTACAGAGATAAAAAAAAAATAATAATAATTTAAATGAATATTAGACAAAAACCGAATCAGAACTGGAGCAGAAAGATACGGAATTGAAAATTGAACTCAATAAGAGAAAAGAAATAAGTAATACGAAAAGGGAACCAGCGAACAATAGTTAGTGGAGAAGTTATAAAATACAAAATACAAGGAGGAAATTATGGCAAAGTGTTCTTCAGTGAGGAGTAAACAATCAGAATAATAGGAAAGGAATATCTAAGATTTGAAGGAAGGAAGGTTATTAAAAGCAGCTCAAGATTGAGGGATTAGGGTTCAAATTGGTTTAAAGTACATTCGGAGAAAAAAATACTGCAGTAAAAAGTGTATACTGGGTAAAGAAGAAAATGAATCAGTTGTTTATACCTAATCTAAATATGAGCTTGACACACGTTAAGTATTAAGAGAGAGACAGGACTCTACTTGTAAATTTATTCGTCAATTATTTAAAGAGAATAAAATCGTGATGCAAAATAACTAACTATAGGAAACATGCTCTTCTATTAATAACAGATTAAGAAAAAAGTGAGATTGTGTGTGATTACCCAATAATGATTGGGTTCCATGCAACTGGTCAGAGATTGTAATTGTAAACTGCATGTAAAATAAATATACTATACTTTAGATAATGGTGTCCCATCTGAAGAGAAAGTACCGGTCTGTGAAGGATTTTAATATGAAAAGTTCAAACATAAAATTTGGGTGACATTACGAAAATGTAAAATGAAACAGAGATGGTGGAAGAAGGCAAAATGTGGACAATCAAATTGAGTTGGGTTGTTTATCTGGAGACACTCATAGCAGATTGAAGAAAACAGAAATGAGTTTGAAGGTTGTCAGAAAATTAGCAGTTATTATTATGACGTTAAAAATGTAAAAGAAAACTAATTGGTGCCAGTTTATTGGGAAGGTTGGCTCTTACAAACTCTTTAGAGAATGGGGTTAGAAAAAATCCTATAGAATTATTACATAAGTTTGTTTTGGATCGGCTTAGTAAGACTCTTTTCAATGTTACCATACAACAAAGAGCTTTTTAATAAAAAACGTTAACCAAGCATAAGATCTAGCAAGTCTGCTTGTCATTAAAAAAAAAAACTATAGTCCCGAATGTTGGGAAGATTCACTGTAAAATTTCCTATTATAAGATATATACTTTTTCCATAAATGAACGTTATTGTAAATGTTTGAGATACAGCTCCCTATTACAATATCAATTTAGAATAATCAAAGGCTTCATTAGCTGAAAAAATAATAATTTAAAGCTGAAACCTTTTTCAGAAAATGCTGTTTTCTTTTCTAGGTTTTAGTTTTCAGAGAATGACAATGAATAATTCTAATCAATACAATTATTAAATTTAGCTTTCATTATACAAAGTCCTCAACTACTGAAAAGAGAGATGTATGATTTTCAGGAAAACGAATGACCATACTCGAATTCATTCCTAGTTAATACAAACATCACCTCATATAGCTGATGTCTTGATAATAAACAGATGATTAACTATTTTGATAAAACACAGCTTTAAATACTCTTATGATTTTTTTCTACTATAGTATCATTTTTTGAAGAATGCCATAAACTCTTCACAAGTATTTTACCTTTGTTTCCATGTTCTAAGAGAAGTTTGATTTTTAGTTTGATTTTTTAACCAGATACAAATGGGCTAGAAATATTCATATATTCTGTCCCTCTCTTCATTATTCTAACTTACAGTCTGAGATATATTTTTGAATATACAAATTAAAGGAGGGAGAGAGGAGGGTGAGTTTTGGAGTTAATCAGACTTCGTTGACTGGTTATTGATGTATTGATTTTACATTTTCTTATATTGCTGTTTCAGCTACTTAGTTTGTGTAATTAATCTTTTCAATACATAGAAATTTGAGTAACAGAGTAACAGCCTGGAAGTTCTGATTTCAGCTTTAGTATTGTGCTTGTTCATGAGAAAATAACAATACTTCTAATTTAATTTTGACAAGAGAGATACTTAATTCATATTATAAAATTAAATTTACTCCTTACTCTCTTCTAGTCTCTAAATTTCGTAATTTCAATAGCTTATCTCCTTCACCTATCCCAAGAAATTTCTAAATAGCAATAACGAATTTCTGTTATAATCAGTTTCTTTCCTTAAATGTACCAATTAAATTTTTAGATTATTTTCCAAAACTATTAAATCTTAATTAATTCAATTAAAACGCTATTCCAAAGCTGTTCATCATAAAGAGAATGATAATTTTATAGATTTGTTTCCACATTTCATTACTATTCTCATTTTATAAACTAAGGACCAAAAGCACAGCTTCGGTCATTTGACAAGGTACTAATACAACAATCTTACTTTTACTTCCATTAGTAAAAAAAATTACATTAGTGTTAATATATAACACAGAAAATTATGAATATTCTTCCCTTTGAACTTGACTTAATCTAGTTGAAATGGAAATGAAGAAATAGTGGGTTTCCTCTAGAATACTTAAAAATTTAATTTGTCCATTTCTATTTTTCAGAAACACAGAAATAAATCAATTGGAAAAACCTTTGAAGAGAGACTCCAGTTAATTGAGGGATAATGTCGAGCCCGCTAAGAAAAGAGTACGAATCAAGGCCCGAATTCAAAAGCCTTCAGCAAGTATTGATACAGTGAAAGACCAAGCAACAGAAGACTTGTAAGTTATTAAATTTTTAAGTAAAATAATCAATTCACTTCATTATTGTTCAATAATACCGTTTAAACCCCCTTTACTTTTTTTTTTTTGCCAATTAGATGTAATTGCAAATTAAGAGGATTTTGTAACATTTTGTATCTTCATTATTTTTCTGAAGCTTTTCTTTGAAGTCTGCTTTTTAACATAGTTGATGTTCAAATTAGGCAACTATTGAAATTAACTGTCTGATAAAACTAGTTTGGGCCAAAAATAAAATTTTTAAATTAATTTAACAGTCAGGGATTATGTAATAAATAATCATTAAACTTTTTTTTCCCCCCCTTCTTAAATGCAAAAAAAAAAAAAATAATCAATTTCATAAATTCAAACTGTCATCGTTGCATTACAAAATACAAAAATTTAAGTTACATTATTTGTGTAATTTTAAATAGAACAAAATGTGATAACTTAATTTCCGGAATAATTCTATATTTGTAAAATTTATTTCGATCATAAAACTCGTAGGGACCAAAAATAATTTTCAAAAGGGAAGAATCTATTTTAAATTCAGGTACAATACACTGCATATGTTGAATCATATCTCAAATTTTATCCTAATTTTCATCATATTTTAACTTAACAGAAATTCTGGTGTTTCTGATTCACTTTTGGGAGCTCCTATTTCTGATGCTGTCAAATCAGGCCGTCCAAGTGCGAGAGAACAAGTTTCAGAAACAGAAAGTCCAAAATCAAAATTCCGTACTCCAAATTATGGAGGAAGTGACTTAATATTTAAAGGTGGAGAAGTACAAATTACTCAAATAGGAACTATAGAGGATACTCCAATAGATCAAGTTCATTCAATTCTTTCCGGTTTCGGAACAAGAAAAAGAGGTTTAGCAAGGCCCAACAGTCCCAAGGAAGAAAAACGAGTAAAAGCTCAAACAAACGTGCAAATAAACAGTCCAGCTGTCGAAGAACCTGCAACAGATTCTTTAACAGCATCCTCCAATGACGAGTTAACTTCAAATCTGGATGCACTCTATGATTATTATGAGTATTAGAAAACGAGCATAATTAAAAATAATGCTAACGTTTCATAAACGATTTAAAAATATCTACAATGTGTGATCCAGGATAATTTTTGAAAAACATTTTACGGTTCATTTCAAACACTGGGAAATTTACACATTACAGTGAAATAAAAAAAAACTCATTAATCCTTAATTACAGTATTAAAGATGTTCAAGTTATAAAAGAAAATAAAGATTATACTGAAACTTCATTTACTTGAATAAAGACCAATGTTGGTACAATTATAAATTTTGCACAATAGCAGTAGTTTTGAATATAATTACAAGAAAACTATCAATTAACCAAGTAGTTAGTTCTAGTAATTATTTTATAAACTTTGCCAACACATTATATGTAAATTTTACACACAAGAAATATAAATATATTGCACAAGAAAAACAAATGCATATTGGGCATTTTAGCAAAGACAAAAGTTTATTATATATTCTTTAATAAAATATATGAAAATATATTTTTTTAATTAATATATATTATATATATATATATATATATATATATATATATATATATATATATATATATATATATATATATATATATATATATATATATATATATATATATATATATATATATATATATCTTCGGTGGGCAAAGGCAGAAGCCTACCAAATTCCACCCAAGTTGGGAAAAAACCTATCTTGGTCAATGGAGCCCAACATGTCCAAATAAACAATGTTTGAAAGTATGCAAGACAAAGGAAATTGGGAAAACAGATAAAGGGGGTGTGTTCCAGAATTTAAGAGTAGAGTATGTGTAAGATTGCACAGAGCAGTTAAGTCTGGGGTCAGAGAGTTGGAAAGAGAAAGGATGAGACTATGTAGAAAGGTGTGTAGCATTGCGAAGCGAAATTATATATTATATATATATATATATAGAATTCATATATATATAATATATATATTATATATATTTATATTCTTAGTTGTTATAATGTGATCTTCCAGATTACGCCGAGAATATTAAAGATGAAGAGAATATGTTGTGAAGATATAGTATATTATAGTAAAATATATTTGACAAACCATTTTTTTACCTTCTCACCCCCTGACCACCCCACGCTGGGTGGCCACACTTCCTAATGAAGCCGCCCACCATATATATATATATATATATATATATATATATATATATATATATATATATATATATATATATATATATATATATATATATATATATATATATATATATATATATATATATATATATATATAATATATATCCTCTATTGGACAAGGGTCAGAGTTCTACCAATTTCCATCATAGTTGGGGAAATATCAGAAACCTGGTCAGGTTACAGGCCAACATATCTCAATACAAGCATTTGAAAGTGTGCAATTCAAAGAAAGTTGGGAAAACAGATAAAGAGAGTGTGTTCCAAATTTTACCAGTTGAGTATAAGTAAAATTGAGCATAGCTGGCAAGTCTGGGGTCAGAGAAAGGATGAGACTTTGTAGAAAGGTGTGAGGTTTGAACCCTTCTCAGTAGAGGAGGTATGCGACAAGAGTTTAAAAGAGTAGTATCCATTGTAATAACGATAATATAGAATGATGCAACAATTCAATGGGCAGAAAAAGACTGAAGAGAATTAGTGAGAGCAGAAGAGTTGATAAGACGAAAAACAGTAGGCTCCACTTTTTCAAGAAGAGCTGTATGTGTGAACTATCCCAATGAGTGAGACATACTTCATACAGGGGTGAACAACACCCCTATAAAGAATAAGCAACGGGGGTGGTGTGAAAAAATTACGAAGGCACCTCAGAACAACCAACCTATTGGAAGCTTGTTTAAAAAGATAAGTAATGAGTTTCCTTCTAATAAAATCACAAGAACAAGAAACACCGAGAATATTAAGGATGGACGAAGGTTTGAGTTGTATATTTTTTTGAAGATTTCATAGTTGTATGGAAGGTTTTGTCGAGTAGAGAGGAGGAAAAATGATTTTGAAGCATTGAAAACGACCTTGTTTTCTCTGCCCCAAATTGAAATTGAAATGAGAAAGATCAGAGGTTAGTTGCTCCAAAGTCACTATTTCACTGTCAATTAACTGTCGTTGGGAGTGGAGTCTTTGGCATAGGAGTGAATAGGTGATTAAGTAATTGAAGGAAGGTCTTTAATGAAAAGTAGAAAAAGTTGGATAGGACAGATCCCTGAGGAACGTCACTATTAATAGATATAAGGAAAGAACGGTGGCCGTCTACAACAGTTGCTATAGAACGACCGAAAAGGAAATCAGAGAGGATAGATTCCGAAAGAGGAAATTTTTAAATATCAAAACTTTGTGCTACTCTATCGAAGGTTTCGATATGTCTAGCGCGACAGCAAAATATTTGCCGAAATGCCGAAGAGCAGAGGACTAACAGTCAGAGAGAAGGAAGATCACCAGTAGAGCATTTTTAAGAAAAATAATTTTGTTATTCATTATATTTAGAAGATTTGAGATGCTTCCATCTTAACAAGAAACTTTAGAATGAATGGAGGTTGAAGGAATGGGACGAAAGTTGGAGGGTTGAGAGGGATCCCCTTTTTTCGTCACAGGCTGAATGAGCACATTTCCAGCATGAAGGGAAGTTTGAAGCAGAAAGACAGATATGAAATAGGTTACCAAGGCAGGGTGCAAGCTCAGAAGCACAAAGTTTTGAGAACCACAGGAGGGATACCATCAGCACTGTAAGCCTTCTTAGTGTTATGCTCAGAGAGAGCAGAAACGACACCTTTAGAAGAAATTACAATTTTAGGCATAAATGAGTTGGGGAGGTTGAAGGAGAAGGTATAGCTCCGAAATTATCTTCTAAAATTGAATAAGACGCAAAAGTTTGAGTGGAGAGTTCGGCTATAGAAGAAGGTAAAACGGCAGCTGTGCCGAAAGATACTACAGAAGGAAATGGAAGAAGCAAATTTTAGTTGATATTTTTTTTTTTTTTTGCAAAATGCCAGAAAGAGCGTCAAGAAGAGCCAGGAAAATTTATCGCATTTTGTACTGAGAAATGTTGTTGGTGTTAGGAAGAACAGAATTTGCACGATTCAGGGATGATATTTAAATTGCAGGAGTTTCCGAAGTTTGAAAACTATGGTAATTCAAGGTGTAAATAATATGAGAACAAGCAGAGTTAAACCTAGGTTTGTAATGCTTAGTAGAAGGGAAAGATTACAGTGTAAGTCTTCAATGCCACAGAGAGAATCACCTTTATAATGCGCTCTGCACACTCCGAAGGACCCCTCCCATGGAAGTGATAATCATTCCATGGGAAATAAAAGAAGTAAGACTGCAAGTCTGGCTAGTTTGCACACTGAAATGTCACAAACGTTTCCATTCAATAGGCGTGGGTTTTACTTGAGGAAGACTTGAAAAGATAGAAGAGGATACAGAGACAAAGTGATCAGAAGAACCAAGAGGATGATAGAGTTTCACAGTATAAGGAGAAGGATTAGTTTTAAGAATAGCAGAAAACCTAAATTTTATGGTCATTGAATATTTTCAATCTTGTTTCAACCTTTATGAGTTCTGTAAAAAAAAAAAAAAAAAAAAAAAAATGGGATCGGTATCGAATGGTTTAAAATTATTGGTATTGCAATCAGTTGAAATTTTCGTATCGCTCCATCATTATATATATATATATATATATATATATATATATATATATATATATATATATATATATATATATATATATATATATATATATATATATATATATATATATATATATATATATATATAACTGTACAGACGCAACAGGAAGGGATAGAAAGCAACAGACAATTTTTTTTTGTTTTTAAAGTTTAAAAAAGGGCCAACTCTACCTTTTTATCACCTATTTATCTTTATATCAATATACTTGCCATCATAAAGATCAAATATCTTTACTAGATATTTTTCAAAAATATACATACACTATATACATATTACAAAAGAAATTTAGTACAGCACCTGCATTTAAGAAGGTTAATGATAAACTATTTTTTCATATTTTCAACAAAAGAACTTAAATCAAGCTTCTCTATTTGTTCAACGAGATCCATATGCTTAAATGTGTTTGGAGACTCGTGAAAAGCTTTCAGTAAATCCAATTTTTCCTTTTCTTTTCCACCATAATAAAGTGTAACTTGATTAGCCAAAAACTGAGCTTCCTTTGAACTCTGTAAATTAATAAAAAAATTCTTATCATGTATTCAAAAATGAGCACAGATTTGAAAATAATTCACATATTCTATTTATAAAATACGTTATATTACATGCGTCTGAAAACAAACATCAATGCAGGCTAGATGAAGCCAGTAGCCTATAAAAGATATATAAAAGTAAAGATTAGTGGAGACACATCAAGAAAACACCAACATACAAGGCAGAAGCCTTAAACAGAAAGCGTAACAGAACTTTAATAATAAAATTAGATTAGTTGTAAAAGTAACATTGGTAGCAATCTATGTCCTGGAAAGTTAACTTAAAAAATCACAAATTGGTACATCAAAATTTAACAGTTCAAAGTACACAAATATAAAAAGCACAACATGAGTGTATAAATAACGACGAACAGAAGGAAAAATAATAGCTAAATGACTACATAGCTGGAACCAGTTTTACTGATCAAGAAAAGGTCTAAAAAGTTTAATTTACTTTTATATTTTTATTACGGAATTAATCCAGGGTACTCAAAAATTATAAAGTATTAGATGTATGATATTCGAGTACCCCACCAAAAACTGGTAAGTTTAAAATTAATAAAAAAGTTTTAACATAAAACAAGGAAACGAATATTCTGCAGAGAGTAAATTCTAATTTATACTATAGTTAATATTTATATTTAGTGACAGTGTAAAAATATTTGCCCCTATTTCGTTCAATGAGTTCGGTAAATATAGTGAATGACTGTACGTATCTAGTGAAGATTATTCACGAAGAACCGGTATAGAAGATTGAAAATAACACACGAAGACTCGACAGAAAGAAAAACGTTAAGTAACACTAAAATATATAACATTTTCAGTCCGTAGATCGAAACTACAGCCTATTTTACTAGTATTCAAATAATAATAATAATAATAAAACCTATGACAACGACCGGACGTTACAACATAACATGAAGTACGACAAAATTTCAAAATAACCAAGAAAATTCTTAATAAAGTTGCAAACCAACACAATGCAACCGAAATAAAAATTTTAAAAAACCAAAAAAAGTCCAACATTCTTATTAATGAACAACGCTTATCAAACTGATATCTTAAAGAGCAAATACTTTTTTTTTTAAGTTGCTAAGCAAAAATACTGTCCTAGGAGTGATTAACAGAATAAAACAAATAAAACTTACAATAATATCCTTGTTAAAAGTTCCATGCATGAGAACAATTCCTTTTTCTTTTGATAATTCTGTATAATGTACCATCGTTAAGCATTCTGGTGCGTTTTCTTGGTAGGCCTATATATATATATATATATATATATATATATATATATATATATATATATATATATATATATATATAATAATATATATATATATATATATTATAATATATATATATATATATTATATATATATAGATATATAAGAGAGAGAGAGAGAGAAAGAAGAGAAGAGAGAAAAAAAAAAAAAAAAAAAAAAAAAAAGAAGAAAGAGAGAGAAAAAGAGAGAGAAAGAGAGAAAGAGAGAGAAGAGAGAGAAGAGAGAGAGAGAGAGAGAGAGAAGAGAGAGAGAAGAGAGAGAGAGAGAGAAAGAGAGAAGAGAGAAGAGAGAGAGAGAGAGAGAGAGAGAGAGAGAGAGAGAGAGAGAGAGAGAGAGAGAGAGAGAGAGAGAGAGAGAGAGAGAGAGAGAGAGAGAGAGAGAGAGAGAGAGAGAGAGAGAGAGAGAGAGAGAGAGAGAGAGAGAGAGAGAGAGAGAGAGAGAGAGAGAGAGAGAGAGAGAGAGAGAGAGAGAGAGAGAGAGAGAGAGAGAGAGAGAGAGAGAGAGAGAGAGAGAGAGAGAGAGAGAGAGAGAGAGAGAGAGAGAGAGAGAGAGAGAGAGAGAGAGAGAGAATCACACTTACTTGGTAATTTATTAATGGTGTGAAATGAATCTCATTTGCTGCAAATTGAACATAAACGAATTCATATCCTTGATTTCGAGGAAGCGGAAAAAGAAACTGAAACATTGAATTTCAAAATTAAATTTTCATATCTTACAAATATATTATAGAAAACTGAAATTCCGCTAAACAAGGGCAGAACCCTTAATAGACAAGTAGATATTCTACATCATTAATGACACGAAGATACAAGGCAAAGACATTATTTTTAAAGAGTTATTCTTACCATTGGATATTTTACAGCATTCTCTTGAATTTTTTCAAACAGGTCTAAAGGCATAATACCACTAATGGCATCTTTTTGCAAAAAATGTTGAGTCCATATCTATATATATATATATATATATATATATATATATATATATATATATATATATATATATATATATATATATATATATATAGGGATGGATACCAAAATTTTACCGATATACCTATATACCGATACCGATACCGATACTATATATGATACCGATCCCGGTTAGCTCAGTGGATAAAGCGGAGGATTTTCCACGCTTTAGGACGGGAGTTCGAGCCTCGGTAAAACGAAGACTCCGATCGCCCCGCCCACTAACCAGATCGGACACAAAAAATTGCCGCTCGTAGGGGATTTTCTGTAATTAATCACAGTTTACGGCAAAGTGTAATTAATACACTAATCTCAATACCCACACCTCAGCTAAAAACACAGCCAACAAATACAACCTATAATGACAAAAACAAACACTCACTCCTATCTGCCACATGCGCAGTAGGTCTTCCGAGTATAGAAAACTAACTACGTCCACAGATGGTTGGGAAATCTGGACTTGAAAGACCGTGGCAGGGGCTGCTATCAACCCCAGAATACTGTACACCAAAATCACCAATCTGGGTGGCACCACTGGTCGGGAAAACATTACACACTCCCCTTCTCCCGACTTGTCCTCATCTCGGTGAGAGTTTAAAAAGTGGCGAATTAACTAACTAACTAACTAACTAACTAACTAACTAACTAACTAACTAACTAACTAACTAACTAACTAACTAACTAACTAACTAACTAACTAACTAAAACTAACTATATATAATATATATATATATATATATATATATATATATATATATATATATATATATATATATATATATATATATATATATATATATATATATATATATATATATATATATATATATAGTTTCATAAATAGTAAATAATTTTTGTTGTTGTATTAATTATTCTAAATGGGCCCCATAAGAAAAACAAATCCAATTGTCAATGAATTTGAAAATTCAATCATTTTTTTTTAAAAAAAAACCTGCATGGATAACTCGAATGTTACCAAAGCGCTAAATCAGACGTGATCACGAAGAGGTTAAAACCTGGCGCAATAGCGTTTTTTGTGCTAAAATGCAGCACATCTTTATATACGCTTAATATGCTATACTGATCATCATGACACTAGGAAAGTCTCTAGGTTAAAAAAAGGTATGAATCATGGTAGGCATTGTGAAAAGTCGTTTCTCCAAAAAAGTGAACATTTATGGTAGCACATTTTATTACAATGAAGCTGACAAGATTCTCATTCCAAGGAACATTGAAACAAATGGTTGTCTATAGACTATGGTGTTGGATTAAATGACCAAAATTAGTAGCTCAAAATAATATCTAAGACCCATTCTACATTCATTACGAATACTGAATATCTATATGCTTAAAACTGAATGTTCAAAATTACCTTTAATAACTACTTACATATTTAATTTCATCTGTAGTTCGATCTGCTAAAAGTTCTGTTTTCATTATGCTTTCAAGCTTCTGCAAAAATAATAAATTATTACTCATTATACTTAAAAACAGTTATTTTTAATTTTTATTATTCTTCTTATCATTTTGTAAAATATAAGATCATATGAAAGTTTTAAAAGTTCTACACAGAATCTATCTAGATTGTTCTAGGTAGACAGTTAATTGCCATTTTTCAAGACATTAATTGCTGATACTAATTTAGTATTATTCTTAATAATAAACTCTTATCATTAACAAATTTAATACTTATTAAAATAATAAAAAAACAGCTTTAATACTTTTTGTGGTGCAAAAGCATATGCAGCTTGCGGTAGTGGAGCTTTCCCTTTTTCAGCTTTAGCAGAAAACCATTGTTCACTTTCATCTTGATTGTTTGGATTTTCTAGAACTTTTTCGGCACGATTTAAAAACTCATCAGGTGATGCTCTTAAAAAAAAAAAAAAAAAAAAAAAATTTGAAATTTTGAAAATTGATGTTTCTATATTCCTTCCCCTCAAATTAAATACTGTACTAACTGGAGATAAAATTTAAAAATTAAATAATTACTATGAAAAGTTTAGCAAATATGATACTGACAAAAGCCTTAAATTGTATTTAATAGAAACAAATTACTTTAATACTTGTCATTTAAAGTTAAAATTTTATTTTATTTTTAATTTTATTTTATTTATTCAAAAATAAAAAAAGAATATTTCATAATGGCATTAAAACTTCAGTAGTTGAAAAATATCAATCAAAATTTTTAAGAAATGATATAAAATACATTATCTTGTACGATTTAACTTTCGTCAACTGCTTTGTGCACTAAACTAATATATATTTATAATATATATATATATATATATATATATATATATATATATATATATATATATATATATATATATATATATATATATATATATATATATATAATATATATATATATATATATATATATATGAGAAGGGGTGGTGGTAAAGGAAAACGGGGGGTAGTGACTGGGAAAGAGGAGAGGAGTATTGGTAGAGAGGAGGTGGAAGTAGCTGTAAGGAAGGTGAAAAGGGAAAGACGGCATGGATGGATGGATGGTATTTATGGGGAAATAATAAGAGAGGGAGTCGGATATTTGGTTAACTGGCTGGTAAGAATATTTGTGTTAGGAAGAAGGGAGAGTGCCTCCGAAATGGCATGATGCTTGTATAGCAGGGCTGGGGAGCCGGAGCCGAAAGATTTTGGGGGAGCGGGAACTGTTTCTAGGATTGTATTCTCTTATCATATTAGCATTCATTATTTTTATTGTAATTCATTCTTTTTAATTTTTATTGTAATTCATTACTTGCCACTGTGAATTGTGAAAAATTTTGTCCATAACCTCTGATTTTATTTTGCTTTAATTAAACTTTATTCTTTTCATGTCCCTTACATTATATATATATATATATATATATATATATATATATATATATATATATATATATATATATATATATATATATATATATATATATATATATATATATATATGATCGACTAAGGCCCAGAAAATCCTGGCTAAAAATCAGGGAAAACTGGGGTTTGCCTACTTGGGTTAAAATGGCAAATTATACTTGTTAATGGTGGATTAAATCAAACAAAATATAAGAAAATTAAGATTTTTCCTTGTTTTTTCAATACCTTCTTTTTCTTTTGACAGCTCCTCTTCTGCTGGTGAATGTTCATCTTTGTGTTTTGATTTTAGATGCCCCCATAAAGATTTGGTTGAAAATTTTTTACTTGGGGCACCCGGAGATCCTCTTCTAATTTCCTGACTGAACATGTTACATTTAGGTATTTCGAGCCTATCCTGAAACATTGTAAAATACCCCCATACTGCTGAAGCTAATCTTTTAGCAATAATGACTGAAATAATGTAGCTAAATGATACAAGTTTGATACAGCAATAAAATAATAATATGTATAAATACAGGTTATATTGATTATTTTATATCTTACATTTTTTTTAAGCTTTACCTTAAGGTCTTACCAAGGTAAACCTGTTGAATTACTATTGTCAATCAGAAAAATTTTTTTTTTTAAATTTTTTTACTTTTTTTAAACTTCTATTATACAAAATCTGTAATTATCTGAAATTTTTTTTTTTTTTTTTTTTTTTTTTTTTTTAAGAAAATGCATATAATCATTAATTTAAGTGAATGTTGCCTATTCTACTACTTCCTTATAATTAAATAAACCTCAATTAAATTTATATCTAATTTCCATAACCAAAAATTTCAGTGCTTTTGACCTCTACAAATTTTAGGCAATCCCAGCCCCGATCAGTCTATATTATTTATTTATTTATTTATTATATATATATATATATATATATTATATATATATATATATATATATATATATATATATATATATATATATATATATATATATATATATATATAATATTTTTTTTGCCCCTTGGACTTTCCTCACTGGAAGGGCCACACTGCCTTTAGGAAATCCGCGACGGCGGCCGGGCGTACCCAAAGGTCTTTCAGAGAGGAGATGTGATGGAGGGTTCTGTGTTGTGTAAGGGAGGGGCATCTCAGAAGGAGATGTTCTGTTGTGTCTGGTTCTTGCATACATCTTTGACATATTGGGGATAGTGTGTTTTGTATATTGAATCTATGTTTGTATGCTTATAGGTTAGGGTGGTGGCCAGACCTTAATATGGATAGGGTAATTTGGGTTTTGCGTGGTAATGTGTTGTGTGTATTTGCCATATGTCAGGGGGTTGTTCGTCGAGAAAATGATTTGATTGGCGGGTGTTGAGATAATTTAGTTTATGATGGTGTGTATGTGTTTGATTAGTGGTGTGTTGTTTGCAGTAGGTGGAATGGTTCTGAATATGTTACTGTAGTATAGGGCAGGGGATGTAGGTATTTTAGACGGTGTCTTGTGTGGTCTTGTAGGGTATAGTGACAAAGGTGTGATATGTCTAGGGTGCTTGTGTAGAATTGGGTTCCTATCATGTCTAGGTGAACATGGATCGGGAGTATTTTTTTTTCTTCGTGTAAATGCTGAATTGGAGTGGTTCTAGTGCAACCTGTGATGATTCGAAGAGCGGTATTTTTTTTTTTTTTTTTGTAATTTCTATGTATTTGAGGGTGAGGTGGCAGGGTACCAGGCTGGAGATGTGTAATTAAGTGTTGGTCTGTTAAACTGTTTGTATGCTATGATGAGGGTGTTAGTTCGTTACTGAAATTATGTGACAGTGTTCGAAAGATGTTTAATTTCCTGTTTGCAGTGTTGGTTATGTTTTGGGTGTTTTGAGAAGGTGAAGTGTGTGTCATATGTGAGGCCTAGGATCTTTGGAAATTTGTTTAAAGGAATGAGGGTATTATTTAGTTTTACAGGGGGTGGAGGGAAGATTGGTGTCTATCGGTAGTAATAAGAGTAATTGAGGATATATATATATATATATATATATATATATATATATATATATATATATATATATATATATATATATATATATATATATATATATATATTTTTTATATATATATATATATATATATATATATATATATATATAATTATATATATATATATATATATTATATATATTTTTTTTTTTTTTTTTTATTATTTTTGATTTTGTGGAAAAATATACAAAAAAAGAAAATACTGTACATAAATATAATGAAAAAAAATTTAAAAATGGAATAAAATATATTTAACCTACTTAAAATAATGAAGCATAAAATTATTTTAAAACAGGAGAAATTTCCATTCTTAAGTGGAAAATAACTGGCATACCAGCACATGCATATATTTGACCATAGTCATGGAGAGACTGGAAGAATGGCACTATTTTGTGACAATTCTTCGGTGGTGAATCTTTGGCTTCTTGAATTCTAAATTGCACTTCATAGGTTAGCTATATATATGAGATGCTTATGGTTCGAGCCTATCCTGTGTTATTTTGAAAAATAACATGATCATTCCATGCTTATCTAACCAGTATCCACTGTAATAGCGATAGTATAGAGAGAGTGACGCAACATTTCGACAGGCAGAAAGAGACTGGAGAGAATTAATAAGAGCAAAAGAGTTGATGAGACAAAAAGCTCTAGACTTCATCTTTTCACGACCGATGTAAGAGTGGAACAACCCCAGATGTGTGATGCATTCTCCAAACAGGGGCAAACAACACCTCTATAAAGAGCAAGCAACTGGGGTAAAGTGAAGAAATTCTGAAGGAGCCTCAGAAGACAACCTATTAGAAGCTTGTTTAGAGAGAGAAGTAATGTGATCTTTCCAAGAAAGATAACGAAAAGAAACACTAAGAATATTAAGGAGAAAGAAAGGTTTAAGCTGTGTGCTTTCAAAGATATCATAGTTGTGTGGAAGATTGTGTCGAGTTGAGAGATGGAGAAATTGAGTTTTTGAGGCATTGATAAAGACCATGTTTTCTCTGCCCCAATTTGAAATACAAGATAGATCAGAGGTCAGTTGCTAAGAGGTTATCCTCCTTGCATCTATAACTGCTTTTAGGAGAGGCGCCTTTCAAATTGAAAGGAGTAATGCAAGGTGGAGTCATCAGCATATGAATGGATACAAGATGAAGTAACAGATAGGTTATTAATGAAAAGCAGAAAAAGTGACAGATACTTGAGGAACACTACTACTGTATTAATAGATTTAAAGGATGAACAATGGCCGTACTCAACAGCTGCTATAGAATGACCAGACAGGTAATTAGAGAAAGATCACAGAGAGAAGGATACCGAAAGAGGGAAGTTTAGAGATTAAAAGCTTTGTGCCAGACTCTGTCAAAGCCTTTCAATATTGTGAGCGTGACAGAAAAAGATTCACTGAAATGCCGAAGAGCAGAAGAACAAGAGTTGGAGAGAAGGAAAAGAGGATCACCAGTAGAGCGTTTTTTATGAAAGTCACATTGGCGAATCAAAGATAAGGTTAGAAGAATTGAGATGTTTCCAAATCTTCCTGTTAAGGATTCAAAAACTTTAGAAAGAATGGAGGTTAAAGAAATGGGACGATAGTTGGAGGGTTGAGAGGAGTCCCCCAGCCTTCTTCAGTACAGGCTGAATGACCAATGACCACATGTTTCCAACAGGAAGGGAAGGTTGAAGTAGAAAGACAAAGACAAAATAGTTTACCAAGGCAGGGTGCAAGCTCAGAAACAAGTTTTGAGAACCACAGGAGGAACAACATCAGGGCCGTATGCCTTCTTAGTGTTAATGCCAGAGAGCAGAAATGACGTCTTTAGAAGAAATTACAATTTTAGGCATAAATGAGCTGTAGGGGTGTTGAAAGAGTAGGAACAGCTGCGGAATAGTCTAAAGTTAAAATAGATACAAAAGTTTGAGCAAAGAGTTCAGCTTTAGAGGAAGGCAAAACGGTAGTTGTACCGTCTGAAGATACTAAAGGAGGAATAGAGGAAGAAGAAAAGTTAGAGATGATATTTTTTGCAAAATACCAGAACATCATCCCTGCATCCCTGCAGCAGATAGCAAGAGAACAAGCAGTTAAACCAAGGTTTGTTAGGTATAGTAGAGGGGAAGGAATATGGAATGTATGCCTCCATGACAGAGAGATTTACCTCAGTTATTTGTTGTGCACTTTCCGAGGGACCTCTCCCACGGAAACAGTGATCATTCCATGGGAAATCAGAAAAGTACAACAGCAAGTCAGTCCAGTTAGTGGTACTAAAAATCCAGAAACGTCTCCTCGTCAAAGGCGGAGGCCATTCTTGCAGAAGACTTGAAGGCAGAACAAGATAAGGTGATCAGATGAATCCAGAGGAGGAAAGAGTTTAACAGAATAAAGGAAAAAAGAATTAAAATTTTTAATATCTATAATATATATATATATATATATATATAATATATAATATATATATATATATATATATATAATATATATATATATATATATATATATTATATTATCTCTTTGAAATTCACTAATTTGAGTATTTTTCATAATATGGATTCTTCTCTAGGGTTTCCATTACTTTTTCCCTACTGATGACACTTGCTGATATAAATCTTTTATAAATAATATTGATGTTGAAAATTTATTTAATGATCTATTGACTGTTGAAAGATACATCAAAAGATTGCACTTCTTCAATTCAGAAACTCTGGAAAAATATATATATATATATATATAATATATAATATATATATATATATATATATAT
>SEYY01001209.1:142488-147488 GCA_009176605.1 Armadillidium nasatum
TTAAAAATGGCAAAGAAACCTCGTTCGTGATTGGTCATGAAAACAAAAACTATCTGTTATTGGAGTCGGGCTACCTAATGACGTAAAAAAATTATTAATATTTTATTTAAATAACAAGCATTATTTTACATATTATTTCTACAAAAAAGATTTAATTAGATTTTAAATGATTAAAAGAAATACAATTTGCTTCATGAGGGTGTTTATTAAAAAAAAAAAAAAATAGGCATACACAAAAAGTGCATCACTGTCAATCAGAAAATTATAACATTTATTAATCCTACTAAGTAATACTTATACTATGGATTTGTTAGCTATTTTAATACCACATATGAGCATCAGTTCCTGTCTTTGTATATTTTATCAAGTAAAATAATATGAATATTTATATTTTTCTTTTCTGGTACTGAATTATTATTATTATTATTATTATTATTATTATTATTATTATTATTATTATTATTATTATTATTATTATTATTATTATTATTTTTATTTTTTAAAAAAAAAATTATATATATATAATATATATATATATATATATATATATATATATATATATATATATATATATATATATATATATATGCCATAGATTTTTTCTATGCATTTTTAACACATCGGTGAAAATAAAAAACACTAAAACGCCTAAAACTTTATAGACTGCAGCTGGATTCAGTTTTAGACTACACATTTCATCTATTATTACAACTATTTTAACTGTGAACTTAAATAACGTTCTACTCCACTTAATACTGTTCAAGTTTGGGCCGTCTATACAGTGGCATAAGAAGGTAGAGTAATTGGCTCTCGGGTTCTCGAGTCCCAGTTCGATCCCACTTGAGGAACCTTGGTAAATACTACTTACAAAAGTTCCTCTCCTCGAAAAGTGCAATGCCCTATATATATATATATATATATATATATATATATATATATATATATATATATATATATATATATATATATATATATATATATATATATATATATATATATATATATATATATATATATATATATATATATATATATAGCCCTTTTTCCTAATCTGTAATTAATTAATGGTTTTCAATTTTCCGTTTTCAATTTCTATTCTTTTGCTCGCTACTCTATCTCACATTCAACTTTTTATTTTGAATAGCAATCTACACAGTAGTAGATAGTAAATTGGTACAGTTAACCTCTAATCTTTCTCTTGATATATAATTGGTATCAAGAAATTACATAGTTGTTTTCAATGCATCAAAAACTCAATTCCCTTTTCTACCTATTATTCGTAGCATAATTGAAACATCTTTTGGAAAGACACTTTAAACATTCTGTCCTTAACATTCTTGGTTTCTTTCTCTTGGAATTTTGCTTGATAGGATTAAGGGGTCAAGTCAGGGGTCAAACATTTTCACGCTACTCCAGTTGTTTACACTGTAGAGGAGCGTCGTTCACACTTTTATAAAGTACATACGAGTTTATTTGTTTGACATATTATTATTTTGAACCTAGAGCATTGCCTTGTTTAAGAAGGGGGGAACTTTTAAGACGTTGTTCATAGGATCAACATAAGGTTCGGGCATGGGACTTTTATTACTCGAACCGATCATTCTACTGTTTGCGTAACAGTGATTTCACTCATACAGTTTTCATTATTAGGGTGTAGTCTAGGATTTTTTGTTACATCAATTAATCCTCCCATTAACTCTCCGCTCTCTCCCCCCTCCCAATATTTTTATATCCCCCAAAGGCTATAGATCACTCTCTATTCATTATTTATATTTTTTTTTACGGCATACCTCCACATAATCTCACCTCTATTTCTTTCCAAATGTCTTACCTTAGACTTAAGTGCTACTCTCATTCCTCATGAAATTAATCGTTCACGGGTTAATGAACACATTTCTTTATTTCTATTTGCAATTTTTTTTCACTTTTACACTTTCAAAAGCCATGACTCGTATGTCGGCCTTTGATTCTAGATGATAATTTGAATAGTGTTTCTACCTTGGTAGGTTTCATGTGTGCTTCTGCATTTTTTACACTTGAATTATATATATATATATATATATATATATATATATATATATATATATATATATATATATATATATATATATATATATATATATATATATATATATATATATATAAAATAGGGATTTATTCCTTGTTTTATTACAAAAAGGGAAGTAAGTCACAATCACAAGAAACAAATTTTCGGTTCGTCTTTATTCCATTGATTATTTGTTGAAGAATTTTCCTACGATTTTGTAAACTGTCAGAACGATTAGTATAAAATGTTCCGGTCTTATGATTAAGAATAGAGAAAAAGACCTCTGATTTAGAGTAAAGCGGCTCCTCTTTAACTCTTAAAAAATAAAAGTTTTTGGAGAGTATCGCACATGCCTATTTCTTTTGCCTGGAAATGGCTAGTCCATATACCGTCTTTCTTATATTTTCAATACTGTGATAAACTCCTTTTATATATAATATATATATATATATATATATATATATATATATATATATATATATATATATAATATATATATATATATATATATATATATATATATATATATATATATATATATATATATATATATATATATATATATATATATATATATATATATATATATATATATATATATATATATATATATATATATATATATAATATATATATATATATATATATATATATATATATATATATATATATATATATATATATATAATATATATATAATATACCCTCCGGTGGGAAAAGGCCTGAGTCCTAAGGAATTCAACCGCAGTTGGGAAAACTCTATCCTGGTCGATGGTGCCGACGTGTCCGGATACACGGCGTTTGAAAGTATGCTAGTCAAAGGATGTTTGGTAAACAGATAAAGGGAGTGTGTTTCAGACTTTATCAGTAGAGTATATGTATATAGGATTGAGCATAACAGTTAAGTCTGGGGTCAGAGAGTTGAACGGAGAAAGGATGAGACTGTGTGGAAAGTCATGTAGAGAGACGTGTCGCACGAGCTCTTCTCAATAAAGGAAGTATGCGATGAGAGAGTTCAGAAGAGCAGTGTCCGTTGTAATAACAATATATATATATATATATATATATATATATATATATATATATATATATTATATATATATATATATATATATATATATATATATATATATATATATATATATAGAGTGACGCAACAATTCGACTGGCAAAAAGAGATTGGAGAGAGTTAGTAAGAGTAGGATAGTAGATGAGACGAAAAGCCCTAGACTCCACCTTCTCAAGGAGAGCTGTATGAGTGGAACCACCCCAGATGTGTGAATCATACTCCATACAGGGACGAACAATACCACTTTAGAGAGCAAGCAATTGGGGTGGCGTGAAGTAATTCCGAAGGCGCCTCAGAACACCCAACCTTTTAGAAGCTTGTTTAGAAAGAGAAGTAATGTGATCTTTCCAAGATACAACGAGAATATTAAGAACAGATAAGAGTTTGAGTTATATGTTTTCGAAGAAGACATCATAGTTGTGTGGAAGATTGTGTCGAGTGGAGAGATGAGGAACTGAGTTTTTGAGGCATTGAAAATGAAAATGTTTTCTCTGCCCCAATTTGAAATACGTGAAAGATCAGAGGTTAGTTGCTCCAAGGATATCCTTCTTGAGTCTATTAACTGCTGTTGGGATGGACGTTTTTCAAACTGAAAGGAGTAATGAAGTGTGGAGTCATCAGCATAGGAGTGAATAGGAGATGAAGTAATAGAAAGAAGATCATTAATGAAAAATAGAAAAGTGTTGGGGATACGACAGAACCCTGAGGAACACCACTATCAATATATTTAAAGGAAGAACGGGGGCCGTCTACAACAGCTTCTCTCTCTCTCTCTCTCTCTCTCTCTCTCTCTCTCTCTATATATATATATATATATATATATATATATATATATATATATATATATATATATATATATATATATATATATATATATATATATATATATATATATATATATATATATATATATATATATATATATATATATATATATATATATATATATATATATATATATATATATATATATATATATATATATATATATATATATATATATATATATATATATATATATATATATATATATATATATATACTGGTTTATGAACTTTAATTTCATATAGGAATGCATTATATTCTGTATGAGTAACTGATTGGAAAAGCAAAAGGGCGTAAACCCATAGATGCCTTTTTTTTTTTTTTTTTTTTTTTTTTTTATTTGGCTCAATAGGAAGAGAGTTTAGTGCGTAGGGAAATACATAGAAATGGCCTGTCACTACGGAAGAGGTTACCTGTCAATTTTCTGAGCCTGTCTATTCTTACCATTTTCTCATATTTATATAACATAAAAACATACCTTCTTTCCGCTTGTTTATTATATATATATATATATATATATATATATATATATATATATATATATATATATATATATATATATATATATATATATATATATATATATATATATATATATATATATATATATATATATATATATATATATATATATATATATATATATATATAAAACGAATTTGATAAAGAAAACTCATAATGTTATTACATACATCTCTTTCCAAAAAAAAAAAAAAAAAAAAAAAAGTATAAACATCCATATACGTAAAAAGAATAAATAAAGTCATTATATAATTTTTTTTTTTATCTGAACTTGACTAATTACTTATCAGAGGTTATTGTTCCAAACTTAAAATTATTGAATACTTTTTTTTTGATATATGAAATTCTTCCCGGAGGCGAGTCAAAGTTGAAACCAAAAAAAAAAAATATTCTTTACACTGCCACGAAATTCTACAACCGTTATTAAAAATGGAAAACGTAACACAGCGTTCAGATATAAATTGTAGAGTCACTTCTTTCTTTTTTTCTTTCTTTCTTTTTTCTTCTACTGTGACGTCACTTATTTCTTTCTTTCTT
>SEYY01001210.1:5000-7500 GCA_009176605.1 Armadillidium nasatum
GACCAAACAATTTACCAAGGCAGGATGTAAGCTCAGAAGCGCAAGTTTTGAGAATCTACAAGAGGAATACCATCGAGACCATACGCCTTGTTAGTATTAAGCTTATAGAGGCAGAAATGAAATATTTAGAAGAAATTTCAGGCATAAATAAGTTGGACGGAGTTGGAGGAGGTATAGCTCCGGAATCGTATAAGGTTGAATTTGAGGCAATAGTTTGAGCGAAGAGTTCAGCTTTAGAAGAAGGTAAGACAGCAAGCAGTTGTACCGTCGGAAGATACTAAAGAAGGGAAAGAGGAAGAAGCAAAGTTAGAGTTGGCATTTTTTTTTTTGCAAAATGCCAGAAAGAATGTGTAGAAGAGGAACCAGAAAGATTATTGCATTTTCTACGGAGAAAAAAGTTTTTATTGTTGCAAGATTCCGGGATGAAATATAAGTTGCGTGATTTTCTGTAGTTTGAAGACGACGGTAATTCCTGAAGGCAACATCCCTGCGGCGGATAGAGCGAAAACAAGTAGAGTTAAACCAAGGTTTGTAGAAGGGAAAGAATATGAAATGTTCGCTTCCATGCCAGAGAGAATCACCTCGGTAATGCGTTCTGCACACTCCGAAGGACCACTCCCACGGAAGCAATAATCATTCCATGGAAAATTAAAGAAGCACGACCGCAAGTCCGACAAGCTTGCGGCACAGAAATGCCACAAACGTTTCCTTTCAATAGAAGAGGGTCTTTCCTGCGGAAGACGTGATGAGATTGAAGAGGATACAGAGTTTAGAAGGAGATTGGAGGAACCCAGAGGAGGAAAGTATAGAGAGAAGTATTAAAAGTATAATGAGAAGGATTAGAAGTTAGAAAAAGGTCTAGAATGTTGGGTTCATCTAGAATGTCCAAGACTGTCAGGGATACGAGTAGGGAGCTGCACCAACTGCTCAAGGTCGTTTTTGGATAGCGAAATGGAAGGCACGTTCACCAGCTGTATCATGAGAATTAGAAGAAAGCCATTGACGGTGGTGAACATTGATATCACCTAATACGATGATTTCAGAGAAAAGAGAAAAGAAAATGTGCTCTATAGTCGAAGAATTTAGGGTATTCAATAGAATTAGGAGATAAATAAACAGAACAAATGAATTTAGTTGTAGAATGGCAAGAGAGCCTCAGCTTAACATGGCTTAAAGGTAACCAACACCGAGGAATTCGGAAGTCTCCAAATTAGAGACACGAGAACAAAAAACATCGTCTGCCTACGTACGCACAACAACAGTCTCCTCTTAGCTGAAAATTGAGGAAAGAGACGGTATGAAGAAACAGGAGTAGTGTTTGCTGTCAGAACGCTCAAACATCAAGGTTTGGTGGTGAGGTCTAGAAGAAGAGAGGTGATGTTCAACAAAGTGAAAATTGGAGTTGCAGAAATTAATGAAAAAAATAAACAGTGCGTCAGGACAAGCCGGCTGCAGAGTCCTGGTGGCACCAAACCCATAACCGGAGGCCACCAACTCCCAAGTGGTGACAGGAGAAGGAGTGGATGAGGGACTATTTTTGGAAGCCGCCCCCCGGGGCTTCTCTGAGGCTACTGTTGTTGACGCTATTATTGTTTTTTTTTTTTTTAATTTAAAGGGTGTGTGTCTGTAATAGTGTTTTATGTGTGTTAATGGAGAACAAACTCTGTGTATATATATATATATATATATTATATATATATATATATATATATATATATATATATATATATATTATATATATATATATATATATATATATATATATATATATATAAATGTTTATTCATTTATCTATTTCATTCTCAATAATTATAACATTAGAATATTCTTTTCCTACAGAATATGTAAATGTGTTTTTTTTATTACCTTTCTTTACAATGTTTCTCTTCCTCTGTCTTTTGTAGAACATTTTTCTTGTTTTTTTTTTTCTTCTAAAGAGAAATGGTGTTTGTTGTCCTTCCTTGTAGGAAAAGAGCTCTTTCAAATTCTTAACCACAGAACAAAACCGGTCCCGGGATAGCTCAGAAGATGTAGATTGTAAATTTCCTTTCTGTGTATTTGTTATCATTTGAATGTAAATAAGTTCATATATTTTCGCCTTCTCTGAGAAAAGTCATAAAGGTATGCTGTAAAAATAATTATTAAATTCTACAAATTGAGAATCTAAGCTAATGCAAAGCACTTTTGCGTGAAATTGAAAGCGCACACGCCACGCACACGCACACGCACACGCACACGCACACGCACACGCACAAGCACAAACACACACACACGCATATATATATATATATATATATATATATATATATATATATATATATATATATATATATATATATATATATATATATATATATATAATAATATATATATCATTTGTCATTCAGTCGACGTCTTTCAGTGCAAAAGACTTCTCCTGCGAAGTTGAAGATTCTTTTCATTGGTCTTAATATTTCTGTTACAACTTTGACAATGTTGTGAACATCTCTTCATGAATTTT
>SEYY01001210.1:22500-25000 GCA_009176605.1 Armadillidium nasatum
ATACATACTAAACAAAAAAAAAACAAATAAATAAATAAATAAGGAAAAAATAAATAAATAAATAAAAAATTAAATTCTTTTAATTTAATATTATTTAAAATATTTATTCTCCGTAATTTAAAGCTAATTCCGTTATAGAAAATAAGCGGATCATATGTCAAATAGCAGCATCGTTGCTTGAATAAGTATTAGGGTTAATAATACCATTTCTAAATGAAAGTTTCTTATCGGCAGTATTATTTTGATATACGTATATATATATATATATATATATATATATATATATATATATATATATATATATATATATATATATATATATATATATATATATATATATATATATATATAGCATATATATATATATATATATATATATATATATATATATATATATATATATATATATATACTAAATCCAAATGAAAAATGATTGAGTATTTATGAAAGAAGAAAAATAGATTCTCTTTAAATGCAAAAAAAAAGAGACGTCTACTTAAAGGTAAGAGAGAAGATCGCGAGTCGTGAGCTTCTGAGATCTTCTTTGTCTTCACTTTTCTATACCGTTATCTCTTCGTTTCCTTTTTATGACTTTATTTATTTTAAACAGAGTTATTATTATTATTTCTTTTGTTTCAATGTTTACTCTAGATTTAAAAAAAAAGAAAAAAAAAAGAAAAGAAAAAAGAAAAGGAAAAAATTCTCTTAACTCTTTTGCTTGCATTTGTATTCATTTATACAATTGTTTAAGATGATGTAAGAAAAAATATAGAACTCGCTTGCACTCACACTCGTGTAAATAGATAGGAAATGTATACAGAAAAATCACATGATCAAATACGAAATACAAATTCATACACACACACACACACACACACACTATATATATATATATATATATATATATATATATATATATATATATATATATATATATATATATATATATATATATATATATATATATATATATATATATATATATATATATATATATATATATATATATATATATATATATATATATATATATATATATATATATATATATATATATATATATATATATATATATATATATATATATATATATATATATATATATATACATACATATATATATATATATATATATATATATATATATATATTATACACATATACACACACACACACATACTATGCATCAGTAATTTTATGATTTTTGATAATTTACATGCAAATATCACAAACTAAAGTTTTTTTGTATTATTCTTTGTATTTATGAAGAACAAAAAAACAGGAATGGTATGATAATTTCGCTAAGAACTACGATCTATTTGAATTAAATATTTTATTATTATTTAGTTAAAACAATTAAACTTCATTTCGAGTTTCGCTTTAACGATCCTCAGATTTTAAGGACATGAACTTAACATTTAAACAATTTTTTTTTTTTTTTTTATCAAATATGGATTCAACTTCTATATTTAATTTTTTTTTTTTTTTTTTTTTTTTTTTTTTTTTTTTTTTAACGTTGCAAGTGAATTTAATTTTGGGAATCTTATCATTTAGAATTTTAGAATACTGATTAAGTTACTGTTTGTGATAAAGTTTTCGTACACTATTCTTAATTTTCATAGCAACTCAACACACAAATAGCAAAGTATTCTTTCGTATATACAAAACAACTTCGATCGAATGTTTCCTGTTCTCAAAAAAAAAAAAAAAAAAAAAAAAAAGTTGCAGAAACTTAACATTTTACACGAGTAATATTGAAACTTTATCATGATTCTGATAGCTTCGTTTGGGATTCTTAGTGCATATTTTTTCCTGTTTAATAATAGGTATAGGACTGTAGAGAGTAGTATAGGGCGCGCTTTCGACCGGTGCCAGATTTAGCTACTTTTCGAAAAATCTGGCAACCTAAGCCAAACGGGATTTTTGATTTGATATATATATATATATATATATATATATATATATATATATATATATATATATATATATATATATATATATATATATATATATATATATATATATATATATATATATATATATATATATATATATATATATATATATATATATATATATATATATATATATATATATATATATATATATATATATATATATATATCTGCCCCTATTACTGCCTTAAGCATTGATTAGGCATTCATTTTTAAAAGATCTTTAACGAGTTCTTCCTTGTGAATTCTTGAGATTATTGAAAGAATCTGAGAGACGTTTTTAATTCGGAGTTTAACAACGTAATTGGTTGTTAATAATTAATGATTTAAAGTTTAATAATGACGTTTTAGAATTTTTATTAATTTATTAATAGGTTTTGTTAATTCTTACTCTACATTTTATCTTTCCTAGTTTCTGCAGTTGTTATTGTTTATTATATAGTTAAGCTGCTTTTACCATGAAATTATATTATTATTATTATTATTATTATTATTATTATTATTATTATTATTATTATTATTATTATTATTATTATTATTATTAT
>SEYY01001210.1:30000-32500 GCA_009176605.1 Armadillidium nasatum
TATGCTACTAAATTCAATAATAATAATATAATCCTGACTGTTCAGTTCTCTGCTCTGAAAAGGGGCTGCTAGTGGAAAACACTGTATTATCCTTTGAACCCCAATGATTAATACATATATATATTTTACTTTATTTAAAAATTGAATGTTATAATTAGTTAATACTAAAGTAACATGGTTCTAGTAATATTAAATACATTGCTTATTATGCTAGTAACAATACCAGAAACTTTAGTTATATCATTTTCTACAATACTACTACTACTACTAATAATAATAAAAATAATAATAGTAATAATAAGGATAATAATAATAATAATAATAATAATAATAATAATAATAATAATAATAATGATAATAATAATGCAAATTTAATAATAATAAAAATAAAAATAATAATAACTAATATAATAATAATTTATAATAATTATAATACCATAATAATAATAATAATAATAATAATAATAATAATAATAATAATAATAATAATAATAATAATAATAATAATAATAATAATAATAATAATAATATAAATAAATATATCAATTATAAATAAAATTTCACTGATTTCACATATGATCTTTAATGTTATAGATAAGTTTCTATATCATAACTTTTATTTAATATAACTTTTATTTATTTGAAAGCATAAGAACAAAAAATAATTTTATCTAATAGCAAAACAATATGAAAAAGAAAAATTGCATAGAGGAAAATATGTTTTCCAAAACTTTTCCTTTTTTCTTAATATTATCAGCATCATAATTTCAAATTTAAAAACATGAAAACGAATTTTTCTACTTTCGAAAAAAAAAAAAAAAATTATAATAAATGTTAAAGTTTCAAATTTCAAGAATTTAGCATTTTTCTCCGTTCTCAAAATACTTTCGTCAGAAATGCGTTCGTTGAAAATCGCACACCGAAATTTGGAATAGTTTGAACCGAATTTCATGAGACATAAATTTAAACTGTTCTTCCTCTTGAGTTATGTTTAATAACTTTATGCTCAGGATTTTATTTATTAAAATTATATTTCTGACAAATGAGGGAGTTTAATTCCAGGAGGGAAATTGTTTTCAGCAGCTGCTGACACATAAATATATATATATATATATATATATATATATATATATATATATATATATATATATATATATATATATATATATATATATATATATATATATATATATATATATATATATATATATATATTACTCTTTCACAAGAGAGTAAGGCAAACTTTCGTAGCAGAGAATTACAAGTTACGGACAGGGCGGGTCATGTTTTCCTTGAAAATGGTTGTGGGCGGTTAATCGGTTGGAAAAGTCTTTATTTCGTTATTACCTCCTACACTGTTTTCATTATTATCATTAGACACAATAGAGCTGCAAGTAAAGATGGGTTTTATTTGTTCCCCATAAAGAAACTTTGAATTTGCTTCCTACTTTTTTTTCCAGAAGAGGAACACCTAAAGAAACATATATGGAATTGTGGTTATAATATATATATATATATATATATATATATATATATATATATATATATATATATATATATATATATATATATATATATATATATATATATATATATATATATATATATATATATATGTGTGTGTTTATGTGTGTTTATGTGTGTATGTGTGTGTGTGTGTCCTTGATCAGCTTCAAACTTTTTAAATGTTAAAGATTTCGCTGCTTCTTAGCAACCTAACAATTATAAATAACTCCTTAGAAATCTCGTATAAATTACAAATTCTTATATCTATCTATCTATCGAGAGAGAGAGAGAGAGAGAGAGAGAGAGAGAGAGAGAGAGAGAGAGAGAGAGAGAGAGAGAGAGAGAGAGAGAGAGAGAGAGAGAGAGAGAGAGATGCTTCAAGATTTAACAATGCAGTTAAGAATAACAGCGAAGCTCGTAAACTAGATTGAATCAAGACATAAAAACCCTTTCCTATATTGGCGCTAAGAACCATAAAACATTGAAGACATCCAGTTCAAGAGCCAATAAGGACCAAAGCTTTCATAAAATTATACTGCATATCCATAGAGAGTGTTGCTATATGAAACAAAATACGTGAGATACTTGCTTTACGATTTTTTGTAAGGTTTTAGAAAAAAAATTAAACATTTATTGTAAATTAACATGGAAAGCGTATATATATATATATATATATATATATATATATATATATATATATATATATATATATATATATATATATATATATATATATATATATATATATATATATATATATATATATATATATATATATATATATATTCATTGCTCTGCAACGTACTCAAGCATGAAATATTCAATATTGACAAATTTGATATTATATTCAGCGCCTATTACACTTTGTCTATTCATTGCAAAATCTAATGCCTATGTTCGTTTGAAAGGAAGGATTTTGGACATTACGAAAAGAGTAAAAGTGAGATTTGACCTTACTTAGGTTACCTCCTCTTGAGAGAAAATACTTTTAAAT
>SEYY01001210.1:65000-67500 GCA_009176605.1 Armadillidium nasatum
TCACATGGCCTCCATGATATTAGTTAAGTGATCGTTTAAATTGATTAAATGACTGATTAAATCAGATTTTAAAATAATTACGTTTGTTTATAAAGATTAGTTAGCAATTGCTACAGTGAAGTGTCCCACGAAAAACGAAGGATCTGCTTAAATACTTTAGCTGCCACTGCCTTAAATGTGACGTCAGGCTTGATTTCGTAAAACACACCCTAAAACTTTCTCTCTTTTTACAACCCTTAAGTCTTTTCAACCTTTTCATCATGTAGTCATGTACATTGCCCCCATGCACACCGGGAACTGGCGGTGCAGTTTTGTGAGTAGTCACTCTTTTTGCTAAGTTCTTTCGCTTCGGAACAATGATGGTAGAACTTTCATAATAAATATGAATTAAATGACATAATTAGGAAAACTTTTTTCATTTCTATTACATCATTTACTTTACATCATTCGAGATGATTAGCGTTACTTAACGTTACTTTTTTCACTAGAAAATGAATCAACAATTTCTTCAATTATTTTTTATTTTATTTTAGTCACTGCTTTGTAACATGGGAAAGTTCATATAGGGTGATTTATTAATTATAGACCTGGATGATTTCTTTCTTCGTAAATCAGTTTAAGAGCTTTAACAGTAATTGCGATGATGATCCAGCTATTTCTTATTAGCGGATTACTTTATTTTTTAGGACTAAATTTTATTATATATACAAGATTTAATGTTTCAGAGCATATACTGTACTTCGTATTATATGAGAAATACTTTTCCATTTCGCTGGCCTTTCATGGATTATATATATAATGTTATTTGACTTTTTAAGATTTTTTTTTTTTTTTTTTTTTTTTTAAGGTAATGACATGTCGGTCAAACATTAGGACAAATTTTGGTCGGATGCAGATCTTCAGAACAGTCTCAATGCCAATGTTAATGCTGAACTTCAAAATTTTTCACGAGTTTCGCACTGAAAATGTAAATGTGGAAAAACTGTGATATCACTAATATATAAATATATATTTTTTTTACACATCACCACCTCTCACGGGCAGAGTCCTACTCAAGGAGGGAGTGTCATAAATCAATAAGAGAAGAAAAACCCTACAAGTCCAACCGAACAAAAATTTCTTAGGTGAGCACAATCGTGGGCTTTAAAATAATTGAGATTAAATTCGGCAGGAAACACAGAAAATGGGAGAGAATTCCACAAAACAGAGGTGGCTGGAAATAAGGAGGTACCACAGCGGAGAAGCCTATGTCAACACAAAATTTATGTGCAGACCATACACCCATTGTGCAATGAGGCTGCCGTAAAGACGGAGATATACGAAAGGATAGTTCCCTTGAGGCTTTGCCATTATAGTAGCTATAGAAAACAGACAAGGCACCAACGTCACTTCGCATAGAAAAAGGGTCAAGAGAATTAATTAAAAAGAGTGTGACAAATTTCATCTTTTATCCTTTGACTAAACTATATCCAAAAGACGGGTGAAACCTGAACCACTCCAAATATGAGAGCAGTACTCCATACAAGAGCGAATGAAACCCTTGTGTAATTGAAGTAACTGCGAAGAAGTTAAAAAAAATCCTCGCAGTCTAATCAGAACTCCCAGCTTCTTTGAAGCCGCCCTAGCAACCATATATATATATATATATATATATATATATATATATATATATATATATATATATATATATATATATATATATATATATATATATATATATATATATATATATATATATATATATATATATAAATATATATTATATATATATATATATATATATATATATATATATATATATATATATATATATATATATATATATATATATATATATATATATAGTATGCATCTCAATTAATAGGTGTCCATCGATCAATGTTTCTGCATAGTGGCTTTGATAACCGTTTTGCTTTAATTAAATAGACAAAGGTTTGCAATTTATATCGAAATTAAAGGTTCCTTTAATCTTAGGCTTAAATCGAAGCATGAAATTTCTTTCTTGATCAATCGAGACATCCAAATACAAACAAGTTTCGCTTGGTTTCAAGCACAGCTATCAATAAGCGTATATATATCATATATATATATATATATATATATATATATATATATATATATATATATATATCTATATATGTATATAATATATATATATATATATATATATATATATATCTATATATATATATATATATATATATATATATATATATATATATATATATATATATATATATATATATATATATATATATAGATATTTATTATAGATTTGGTTAATAAAAAAGTAATATTTTTTACTACGAACAATCATCTTAAAATTTATATTTTCGCCTTTAATTATGAAACGCGTGAAAGTAAAATAAATAAATAAAAATATAAATAAATAAATGAATAAATAAATAAATAAATAAATTGAGTGTAGAGGTAAGAAAAATATCCAATAAATTGGATGGTATGATTTTTTAATTTTAATATTTCTTATAATTGGTAAATT
>SEYY01001210.1:75000-79574 GCA_009176605.1 Armadillidium nasatum
TAATAAAAATGATAATAAAAATAATAAAAATACTAATAAAAATAAAATTAATAATAAATATAATAATAATAATAATAATAATAATAATAATAATGATAAAAATAATAATAATAATAATAATAATAATAATGAATACTACTACTACTACTAATAATAATAATAATAATAAAATTAGTTGTAGTTGTAACAGTTTTATTAGTAATAAAACCAGAAGTAGTATCTAAGTAATATTTATTTACATGAAAGAAGAAAGAGAATAGAAATAAATAAAAATGGCACTTAAACTAAAACTAAAATGTAAGTAAAATAAGATGCTTTAATTTACCAAATTTTTCTTATCTACGTTTTTGCTTCTAAAAGAAAAACGTGTAAAGAAAAGAACCACGAGGGAGACGAGACTCACTGGAAGCTTCTCTCATTTTTTCAAGTACTTTTTCTAAGAAAAGAGGCACAAGAGTTTACAGGAAAAGCTTTTTATAAAAGATAAATAATATAAATAAAATAAATATTGTGCATTCATTATTAAATAAATAATGTGAATTTTCTCTTTCTTTTTTTATCCACTTCGTATTTGTTATCATTACTGTTATCATTATTATCATTATTATTATTATTATAAATTTTATTATTTTTGTTATTATTATTATTATTATTATTATTATTATTATATTATTATTATTTCTCCATTATTATTATTATTACTGTTATTATTATTAATTTTTCTATTTTTACTATTATTATTATTATTATTATTATTATTATTATTATTATTATTTTATTATTATTATCATTATTATTATTATTATCATTATCATCATTATTATTATATTTTGCACAATTAACACAGCGAAAACTGCTACAGCAGTAGACTTATGACTTTCAAAATACTATTTAAGAGGTAGTACGATATTTCACAGACATTCTTCACGAGGCCGTTACGATGCCCTAAGGAGAATTTTGTTGCACGCTCGAATGGCATCGAGCCTCGTGGTGCTTGGCAAGATTATTTCAATGCGCAACTCACATGTTAATGCCATGGTTAAAAAGTACCGCAATTTACGGTATATTCACAAGATCTATCTCTGACATATATATATATATATATATATATATATATATATATATATATATATATATATATATATATATATATATATATATATATATATATATATATATATATATATATAGTGTGTGTATGCTTGTATTTATGTGTGTGTGATTGCATATGTGCGTGTGTGTGTGTGTGTGCAATTGACGTACATATTTTCTAGCATATGCTTATAAAAAGAGGAAATAAAATATTAATTTAGCATTGGAATAATAATAATAATAATAATAATAATAATAATAATAATTAAGAATAACGATAATAATAATAATAATAATAGTTAATAAACATAGTTCTAATTAGTAAAGTAAATTATAATAATATTAATAATAATGAATATTGATAGGAATATTTCAAAAAATAATAATTTATGCATTGATAATTATAATATTAATAATAAAAATAATCTTAATAATTATAATAAAAATACTACTACTACTACTACTAATAATAATAATAATAATAATAATAGTAATAATAATAATAATAATAAAAAATAATTAATAATGATAATAATAATAATAAATAATAACTTTGATAAAATAAAATAATAATAATAATAATAATAATAATAATAATAATAAAAATAATAAATTAATCATCATACATTAAAGACAATTATCTAAAAGTGAAAGAAAAGAATCTTTTTTTTTTTCTTTATGCAATCCGCATTTAACCTCTCTTAGTAAGAATTAGTACCTAATTACAATTTGTTTCCGACCTCGTTTTTTTAAGTTGAATAAGAACGATTTAAAAGAGAAAACCTGTAAATATTTATCTAACAATTACCTAAACTGTAAATTATAATTACTACTATGAATATTATTATTTTTTATTACTATTATTATAATTATTATTATTATTATTTTTTTATTATTTTTATTATTTTATTCTATAATTATTATTATTATTATTATTATTATTATTATTATTATTATTATTATTATTATTATTATTATTATTATTATTATTATTATTATACTATTATAATAGTAATAATATTATATTATTATTATTATTATTATTATCATTATAATTATCATAAATTCTTATAGATTGAAACAGGTTTGAATATTTTTGGGAAGGTTTGATTTTTTTGCTTCAAATATTTGATCTTTGATGTTTTTGGAGTACTGTTTATAAAAATTTTCTTTTCAGGACCATTTTTATATATTTTTGTTATTATTATCATTATTATTATTATTATTATTATTATTAATTATTATTATTATTATTATTATTATTATTATTATTATTATTATTATTATTATTATTATTATTATTATTATTATTATTATTATTTATATTATTGTATTATGTTATGAAATAATCCTTCAAAGTAAATTGTGTTAATAATAATAGTCAAATTTTAAACCATAATATTAGTCTTCCTAACCTACCAGTATTTGTAGCTATTAACCTATGATTTAATTCAATATTTATTTAAAAAAATAATTAATAAAATAAATTTTCCATGAATTAAATATGTTAATAAAATAAATATTCTTTGCATTAAATATGTTAATAAAATAAATATTCTGCGCATTAAATATGTTAAAAAAATAAATATTCTGTACATTAAATATGTTAATAAAATAAATATTCTATGCATTAAATATGTTAATAAAATAAATATTCTGTGCATTTAATATGTATTGCTTTCTCCCATGAACAGAGACATATTTCCTCAAGGTCTTCCTACCGAATTCTCATTCATTTGTACTTATCGGGCAAGAAAGGCTCCTCGTGGACCTTGGGATATAATTCGCATAAGTGATATACAAGAAAGACCTCAATTCGCCATCACATTGAATTCACGTCAAAAAACAGTTGAATTTTCTATTTTGTCATTCATTGGACGTCTTCAAACTATTGTTTTCGAGAATGTTGAGGTTTGTAATGATAAAAATATATTGTTTTATATTGCAAAAAAAAGTACCATACTAAAAATGACTACAATGACATGATAATATTTATTAGGGAAAATAAATTTTGTGAAGCAACTTTCTTTTAATTAATATATCATTTCTGTATTGAATATTTCGCTGTGATATTTTTTTGACCTTTTCTGAAAATTCTTTGTGACAATTTTTGTAATGTACACTGCAAAAATTGTCCTAACGATTGGTTGGGACATGTGGCGGCAAAAATGTCACAGTAAAATTTTCAATAGGAAAAAGATATATTAAGCGTAAGAAAGTCGCTTCACCAATTTATTTTCTAATAAAAAAACAAAAAAAAAATTTGTTGTGACATTTTTACCACTTGTCCAAACGATTCTTTAGGACAATTTGGCATTATGAAAGGTACTTATATTATTTTATTATTTTATTATACATTTAGGCCTATTTCTCGTTTCCCTTCAGGAAGCTTTTACGAAAGAATGGCATAAACTTCATTTCGGAGTTTTCAGAGATCGAGTAACCCTTTATCTGGATTGTGGACAAATAGCAGAAAAACCCTTGGAACCAGTTGGACCCATCGATATTAATGGAAATATATACATAGCTCGTCAAAGTAACTCTGACAAACCGGTGCCTGTAAGTTATGAATGAAAATTCAGCTTCTTAATTTTAATTAAAGAATAATACTTAATAGTTTTCTGGTGAATTGCATTTTTCATAATATATAAAAAAAAATGAATTAATATAGGATTTAATTATCTTTTTTTTTTTTAAGCTTTAATACCATTCCTAATATGACGGATTTGTGTGTATAGAAAAATAGAAAACAAACTAAGAATTTTTATTTTTAATTCTTATTAAAATAACAAGAATATTAATTTTATTTTCAATATTATTAAATTTTTTTTTATTATTATTTTATATATATATATATATATTATATATATATATATATATATATATATATATATATATATATATTATATATATATATATAATATATATATATATATATATATATATATATAATATATATATACTATATATATATTTAATATATAAAATAGAAATATAAACTGTGAAGATTACGAAGAGTATTTCTAACAGCATTTTCTAGTCAAACAGTTAGCCAATTAACCTTGAAATCTTCCTGCAAAATACACAGGTGGCATTTCAGCTTAACATTCATTAAAAAAAAAAAATAGTGAATAATGAATTCATGAAAAGACAGTGAATTCATAACATTCATTCATTTATCCTAATATAAACTAATGAAAAACAAAGACTGTATTGTATGACCTTTTCTTTAAACTTAACGGTATATAATTAATTAATTACTAATTATTTATTAATCATGAATTATTTATTACCCATTAACCTCAATGCTCGCTGATGCCCTTTTCAACTAAAACACCAAATTAACATGATCGCCAAAATTTTGCTCCACCAAAATCTTCGACAAAAGAAGAAGAGGAAGAAAACAGTAAGTAAGTTCAATACAAAATTCTAATTTTAATTTTAACTTGAATTTTAATTATTAATTCTATGAAATGAATATA
>SEYY01001210.1:79674-82174 GCA_009176605.1 Armadillidium nasatum
ATGCCGTCAGAAGTTATTGGAGGGATAGAAGAACTAGCAAAGTTAGTATTGATATTTTATTGCAAAATGCCAGAAAGGGCTTGAAAAAGAGATAGCAAAAAGATTATTGCATTCTTTACAGAGAAAAGAGATTAAAGTGTTACGAAAAATAGGTTTTCAATTACAATTTTGAAGACTAAGGTAAATATTGCAGGCAGCTTTCCTTTGGCGAATAGCACGAGAACAAACGGTATTAAATCAGGGTTTGCTAATATTGTTGAAGGGAAAGAATATGGATGTACGTCTCTATGTCTGAGAGAGTCACCTTTGTTAGTCGTTATATAAGGAAACCATTCCCTCCGAAACAATAATCATTATAAGGGAAGTCAATAAAGCAGTCTCTCCAGTCCGACTACTGTATTTTATGGCACTGAAATATCTTAAATGATTACATGCTGTGGGCTGGGGTTTTTCTTTCGGAAGAGGAGATAAAGATAGAAGAGAGGAGATAAGAAAATGATCAGATGGAATTCAGAGGGAAGAGAGGCAGTTTAATAAATATAAAGAAGTGGGTTAGAAGTTAAGAAAAAAAATGATCTAGGATATTAAATTTATTTCCAGAGACATCAGAAATACTCGTTGGAAACTACAACAGTTCGAGGTTATTTTGGATAAGGAATGGAAGTCAGGATCACAAGTTCACAAAATGTATTCTGAGAGCTAGAAGAAAACTAGTGGCGGTGCTAAACACAGAAATCACCTAAAATGATTTCTGACAAAAGAGACAAGAGAGAATTTTCTCTATTTTAGAGTTTGGATATTCGAAAGTATTAGGATATAGTCAGTATAGTTGACATAAAATGATAGAACAAATGAATTTAATCATAGATTGGAACGAGAGCTTAATTTAACTACTATGATGAAAGTTTACAAGACTCCAAATTAGAGACATGTAAATCGTTGCTCACGTATGCACAACAGCTACGATTGGCTGAAGATTGAAGAAAGAGACATATATATATATATATATATATATATATATATATATATATATATATATATATATATATATATATATATATATATATATATATATATATATATATATATATATATTACAAGAAGCTTAATAATAAAATGTGTAAGAAAATATGAAGTACAAAGGAGTAATATTTTTTTTTTTAAATATTTATTCTTTCCTATTGATGAGGTATGAGGAAAACCTTCTGAGCACCGTGTTGAGATGTGTTCATTAAACGTTCCTTTAATAACTCTTTGCGACTCTTTTTTTCTATTATCTCATTTATTTCTGCTCTAAGAATGAATTGCATCGGGCCATTATCTATTTCGATAGGAAAAAAGAGGGACCATTTTTATTCGCTTCTTCATTATTTCCTTTATTGTTATTCAGACCTTTTGATATATTATTATATTTTTTATATACTCTGTCCTTGATATATATATAAATATATATATATATATATATATATATATTATATATATAATATATATATATATATATATATATATATATATTATATATATATATACTACTATACTACAGTTCGACTTTATTTGAAGACTGTATTTGTATAATTTGCCCAGTTCAGTTTACTTAAAATAAAATCTTTTTATTTTTTAACAGTTTTTGCATTCTGAGTATTTAGAACCTGTATTAAAATTTAAACATGATTATTCCTCTCTCTCTCTCTCTCTCTCTCTCTTTCTCTCTCTCTCTCTTTCCCTTTCTCTTTCTCTTTCTCTTCTCTCTCTCTTCTCTCTCTTCTCTCTCTCTTCTCTCTCTTTCTCTCTCTTTCTCTCTCTGTCTCTTTCTGTCTCTCTCTCTCTCTCTGTCTCTCTCTCTCTCTCTCTCTCTCTCTCTCTCTCTCTCTCTCTCTCTCTCTCTCTCTCTCTCTCTCTTTTACTCTTTTTCTTTCTCTTTATACATGTATTTTAAATGTCTTTAAGAGAAATATTTTGTTTCAAGAGATTTCTAAGCTAACCACTTCGTTATCACATAAAATCGAATAAATATTGTAAAAGTAGAAACTTACATGATGTTGAAGGTTCGTCTTAAAAAAAAAAAAAAAAAAAAACAAGCTTCAAAAAAGCTTAAGACATAAAATAGAAAAAGTCATAAATTGTAATTTGTTTCAATTTACAACAGTTTATGATCTTTAATTCAATAGCTTCTTCCTTCATTTCTCTTTTTGTATTCTCGAAACATGGTTTTTTACAAATGAATCTTCACGATCCCAACCTTTGTTATATAGAGAGTTATTTAACTGTTCTTTACTCTTAAATTACAACGGATTGACATGCATCGTCGAATGACTAACCAGAAAGGAAAGCTTAGTAAATGAAAATTATTCCTTGTAATCAATTAATATATCATTAATATTTCAAGTCATCGTGAGGTTTTATTGATGATCAAATTATAATGAAATACGATTTATTATAAATGGTTAATACATATTACGATAGAAAATTATACTCGCTTGTCATATTTTTGTACTTTTAA
>SEYY01001210.1:92174-94674 GCA_009176605.1 Armadillidium nasatum
ATATATATATATATATATATATATATATTATATATATATATATATATATATATATATATATATATATATATATATATATATATATATATATATATATATATATATATATATATATATATTAAAACCTGTCTACTTTATCAAACTGGACCTGATGAGGTCCCTGTGTTCCGGGGCTGAAACGTTGTCAATTATTGCGTTTTTTAGTGGTTTTAATGATTTACATATAAATAAGCACGTTTTTTTAGTTTTATTTAATTGCATATTATATATATATATATATATATATATATATATATATATATATATATATATATATATAATATATATATATATATATATATATATATATATATATTATCTGATACTTGGGGGAGAAAATATAATTTACAAAATATTGGCTTCTAAAGCCCTAAAATATAAAAGAAGAAATATTAGAAGGTCATTTAAATGGAAATTATACGTTTTTGATGTTTGAACTATTTTTGAATTTATTGCAAAATAATTTGAGAGTTATAATTAAATTAATTATTTAATTGGGTATATATATATATATATATATATATATATATATATATATATATATATATATATATATATATATATATATATATATATATATATATATATATATATATTAAAAGATTTTAAAACTTTTAAAAATTCTTAAATAGGAATTTTTTTAATATTTAATTTTATTTATTTCTTTTTATTTGTTTTGTGATTACTTATTTTATTTCTTTTATTTATTATATATATATATATATATATATATATATATATATATATATATATATATATATATATATATATATATATATATATATATATATATATATATTTAATATATATTTTTTTTTTTAAAAATTTTAAAATAAAATTAAAAATAAATTTTTAAATAAACAAATAAATAAATACAGAAATAAAATAAAATTAAATATAGGTAAAAATTCAGTCAATTCCTTTTTAAGAATTTTTAAAGCTTTTAAAAATCTTTTTAGTAATTAGCTTTTCTTGCGTGTTTTTCTTTCGTTTTGGTTAAGAGTTAGTTATCTTTGGATATATATATATATATATATATATATATATATATATATATATATATATATATATATATATATATATATATATATATATATATATATATATATATATATATATATATATATATATATATATATATATATTATATATATATATATATATATATATATATATATATATATATATATATATATATATATATATATATATATATATATATATATATATATATATATATATATATATATATATATATATATATATATATATATATATATATATATATATATATATATATATATATATATATATATATATATATATATATATATATATATATATATATATATATATATATATATATATATATATATATATATATATATATATATATATATATATAATATATATATATATATATATATATATATATATATATATATATATATATATATATATATATATATATATATATATATATATATATATATATATATGCTGCATATTTCTCCATTTACTTCTGGCTTCTGAAACTAGACGTTATTTTAAATCAACGGAAACCCAGTTTATAAAGTTTATCATTTAAAATCTAATTCACCTTCTATAGGAAAAAGATTCTTTCAGAAAACGTCAAGATATTTCTGGTTATTTTAATACTAATACTAGTAGTACCCCGTTAAAAGTTTTAGCTCGAACTTTTTTTTTTAAATCTTTTCTATCCTCTATCTTAAAGCCTCAAAGCTTCATATATCTTCTTCACTTCCTCTAATGTTTATATCTTTTAATAGTGTTTTGTTTCTTTTCCACTTTAGATGATTCTTGGGTCATTTCTTTTCCTCTATTTACTTCCAATTCATTTATGCTTGGCACTGTACTTTCTTCTAAGGATGTAATTTCAGCTTTCCCTGAATGATCTTTTAGGAAGGCATATTGTCTTTACTGCATTCTTACTGCGACTTTGATTTATGTTCTTATGTCTTGCCTATTTATGAATTTTTGTACTTCCCTTTTAACTTCCATCATCCGGAAGTCGGTGTTCATTCAACCCATTTTCAAAAAAGGTAACCATTTTTAATGCCTATTTCTATTATCATGTCTATTTCATGTTATCATATCTTTGTTCTTTCTAAAGTTTCGCAATCTATCTTTAACCTAAAAATTTTGATATCTCTTAATTATTAAAATCTGATTTCAACTTGAAATTATTATTTATTTCATAAGAAACGACAGGTGATGTTCCTTTCCTTCTCTGTATAACTATTTGTTCTATAACCATTGTTATTTTGGTGAATGATTTTGCTGCAGGTTTGGAAATTTCGAGAACGGTCAATTTTAAATTTTGATTTCCAAATTTAACTTTATCGATTTTCCCATTCTCTTCTTTGCATCATCTTTAACTCCCTTTCATGTTGTTTTACAGCTATTGTAGGCAACTGATGTTCATGATTTAAATCTATTA
>SEYY01001210.1:117174-119426 GCA_009176605.1 Armadillidium nasatum
TAGGATTAAAAAGGGCTTGTATAGTAACATTACCTGTAAAAAGGATCGACAGTTAACAGTATAGCTACAGAGACATGTTGACCAACATTTTGAAACCAGCAAATTTCACCAAACGCCGAGATCTGCTATCGAAAGGAATTTCATTGTTGCACGACAATGCATGTCCACATATGGGCGTCAATACCGTTGAAACCATTCAAAAACTGGGTTTCGAAGTGTTGGAACACTCTTCATATAACCTGGATCTCGCACCTTATAATTATAACTTCTTTGGAACACTTAAAAGATGCTTTACGAGATCGTCGATTTCTAGCCATGGGTTGCTATAGACTTTTTGTTTTTACCTTTTCCTTGCACCGAAATACAATTTATTTTCAAGAATTTATAAATTAAGTTTAAATTAAAACTAAAAACTTGAATACCTGTCAGAATTCCATTATTAAGTTGGAAATGAATATCCTCATGTTTTTGTTAATAAAATAATCATGGAATTGTAATCAGGATTTCAAAATTAACGCTATATTATATGGAGTTTTCAGCTTAAAATATCCTTCATTAATTATTGGTGCGACAAGTCAACGACACATAGGAAGGTAATTGCCAATCATAGTCATAAAATCAGAAAATGAATAACATTCTAGTTCTATTGAAAATGGCTATGAGGCCGGTATATATATATATATATATATATATATATATATATATATATATATATATATATATATATATATATATATATATATATATATATATATATATATATATATATATATATATATATATATATATATATGTTTATTTGAATAGCTAAATAGTTGTATACAAGAATGTGCGAGTTTGGAGAGATGAATGATCTAGATGTTATTTTTTATGTCCGACTTATCAGATGACTTTTAAACCTTGGCGCGTAGCCACAGCACTGGCGAGTCACGATGCATCAGTGATATGCCTCGCCATAAACAAATGATGGACGGCAGACGAGCCGTCCGCATCTGCACCGGAGCACTGATGCATAAAAACGTTCTTCGAAGCATCGTAAGTCAGTTTCACAGATCAAAATGCAATGAAGAAGAGAAATATTGGACGCGATCTAACTAGAAAATAATGGAAATTTTGCTCTACAGTCACACACAAACATACATGGACACACACACACACACATACATGGACATACATACACACACATATATATATATATATATATATATATATATATATATAATATATATATATATATATATATATATATATATATATATATATATATATATATATATAATGTGCACATTATCAGAGATTTAAAAATGCATTAGTTATATATTTTTAGCATTAGTATTTATTTTAGTTATGGCTTATATTTATATATTTATTAATTTATATATTTAATTATTCATTCATTGCCTAAAGGTGTGTCTTCCTGTTGTGTCTTCCTGTGCAGTTGCAGATAATCGAAGAGAATATACCTAAAAAAATATCTTATCATTTATACAACTTGATGCAATCTTTTATTCTACAATTAATTGATCTTTCTGGCTAAGTGTTCTTGTTCTGAACAAAGAAATAAAATTAAATTTAAAGGATTTTATGTTTCGAGAATTTAGTTTTATCTTTTGTTATTTAATTTTATTGTTTTTGTTTCGAGTAAAAGGCTATTAACCTGAATTCTACTTTGTTTTTATTGATTTCTTTTAATAATTTTTATTCCTGAGTTTTCTTATTAAAACAAATATTAAATTTATTTTATTGTTTTAAAAATGTAAACTCTCTATTTTATTATGGTATGTGAAATTTCATTACATTGTCTTATGTTTATTATTTGCTTGCTTTATATATATATATATATATAATTAGGGACTGAACGGGGCTGGGATTTGCCGGGCCGGGGTTCTGGCCGGGGTTGCTAAATTTGTAAAGAGTTCAAAAGCACTGAAATTTTGGTTAAAAAAATTAGATATAAATTTAATTGAGGTTTATTTAATTATAAGGAAGGCGTAGAATAGCCAACATTCACTGAAATTAAATTTATATGCATTTTCCGAAAAATTTTCAAATATTACAGATTTTGTGTAATTAAAAGTACAAAATTTAAAAAAAAAAATATTTTTTGCTTCATAATAGTGATTCAATATAACCTATTTTTTACATATCGTTGTTATATTATTGCTATGTATCAAACTTGTATCAATTGGCTATATTATTTCAAAATTTATTTTGTTTATACTTTCAATCAATATGGTTAAAAGATCAGCTTC
>SEYY01001210.1:127026-129526 GCA_009176605.1 Armadillidium nasatum
AAAGGTAAGCTTTATCGTACTTTTTTTTTCCCTATTTAATTTTATTATAAAATCATTATTTTTCTTTATGGCTCGTGAGTATGTAAGTGTGTCTTTGTCCTTACGAATGTTATGAATGTTAGTTTGTTTGAGTTGGTAATTGTTGAAAAAGTTAAGTGAAATAACTACTGTTAAAAAAACCTTTATATATATATATATATATATATATATATATATATATATATATATATATATATATATATATATATATATATATATATATATATATATATATATATATATATATATATATATATATATATATACATATATATATATATATATATATATATATATATATATATATATATATATATATATATATATATATATATAATATATATATATATATATATATATATATATATATATATATATATATATATATATATATATATATATATATATATATATATATATATATATTATATATATATATATATATATAATATATATATATATATATATATATATATATATATATATATATATATATATATATATATATATATATATATATATATATATATATATATATATATATATATATATATATATATATATATATATATATATATATATATATATATATATATATATATATATATATATATATATATATATATATATATATATATATATATATACATATATACACACCATATATATATATATATATATATATATATATATATATATATTATATATATATATATATATATATATATATATATATATATATATATATAAATTGGGTATACATAAGTGTGTATACATGTTTAAAACGTGTATTCCTTAAATGAATTAAAAGAAATGAAATTTGCAATAAATGATTAAAAGGGCAAAGGACGATGTCCAAAATGCAACAAAATAAAACAATCTACAGGTCATCATTTAGTTTCTTTTATATTAATTTATCATTCGATTAACGCAAGTGAATGTTAGGAAATTTTGGGACTGTCACAAAACAAACAATTATTATATATATATATATATATATATATATATATATATATATATATATATATATATATATATATATATATATATATATATATATATATATATATATATAGATCCCACTGACAGGACGAAAGTCCTTCCTGGGGAAGACGATTATTTTATTATATTTATTATATATATATATATATATATTATATATATATATATATATATAATATATATATATATATATATATATATATATATAGATAGATAGATAGATAAATAGATAAATAGATAAATAGATAAATAGATAGATAGATAGATAGATAGATAGATAGATAGATAGATAGATAGATATATATATATATATATATATATATATATATATATTATATATATATATATATATATATATATATATATAATATATATATTATGATCTTTCTGTTCAGTAAACATTAAAAATAATAAAATTCAAAAATGATAAGAAAATAAAAGTAAAAGCGATAGTGAAGAGCAATGCAAATAAAAAAATGTTGTTTAGTCGAGACGAAAAGTGTCGTTATGGAATAGAACATTGCGTAAGGAATCCTTTACCTTCCCTTTCTGACCTTTGACAACCTCTTAAGGACAGATGGAGCAACTTTATAACCATTATCGTATGCAACAACGAAGCTTTGCCAAAGATTCGACTTTCACTTAATTTTCATCCAATCATTTTTTTGGGTTCCCGTTCAGAGGAGTCATGCTTTTAAGAGATAAAAAGGCAAAAAAAAACATCTGTTTTGAGAGCGTTGTTTTCTCTTTCTATTACAAAAAAAACGTTGTACGATTATTAACATTAAATAGGTTAAATCTTGCTCCTGTTCGTGAGCGTGCTTCAAACACCTAATTTTATGAATTTAAAAATACTATCTATATACTGATAGTTTTGATACTTTTATGTGAAATTCGCCCATGTACTAATACGGTCAAAACCTCTTTATATATATATATATATATATATATATATATATATATATATATATATATATATATATATATATATATATATATATATATATATATATATATATATATATATATATATATATATATATATATATATATATATATATATATATATATATATTTATATATATATTATTATTATTTGTTTTTATTTATTTTTTTCTTACAAATTATTATCATAATTCTCAGGGTTCTCTTCTCTTCCTTCACTCGAAAAATAAAAAAAAAAGTGGATAAATTTAATCTTGAAACTTTAAAAACGAAACAATATTACGTTAAAAAAAAAAATTTAAAAAAAAAAAAAAAAAAAAAAAAAAAAAAAAAAAAAAAAAAAAAAAAAAATTATCACAGGCTGTAAAGAGGGAAGAAAAAAATACGAAAATAATAATAATAATAATAATAATATAATAATAATAATAATAATAATAATAATAAATAATATAATAATAATAATAATAATAAATAATAATATAATAATAATAATAATAATAATAATAATAATATA
>SEYY01001210.1:142026-144526 GCA_009176605.1 Armadillidium nasatum
TTTAATTTCTGAACTCCACAAGAAATGTAGTAAATATTGAAGCAATAATTTCATTCACTAATAATAGTAATAAATTTTTTTTCTTCTTTCTTGACTGAAAAATTCTTTTTTTTTTTTTAGGTTTGTCACTTTGTGTCAAAGTATATAATTGTTAAGAAAGAGTAGGTTTACTTTATAATTATTTTGAATATGAGGCTTAGATTTAATAAATTAAATACTATTTTCCTTATTAATTAAGATCTTAACCTTCTTAAGTTACGTTGAGATTATGTATGCATTTTTTTAACTAAAAACCATTCAAAATGGTAAGACAACTGAAAAAGTTTATTATTTTTGCTGTTATCATTATTATTAATATTATTTTTATTATTTTCATCATTATTATTATCTTTATTATTATCTTTATTATTAATATTTTTAGGATTATTATTTTTATTATTTTTATTATAAGTATTTTACTATTTTTATTATTATATATTAATTATATATATATATATATATATATATATATATATATATATATATATATATATATATATATATATATATATATATATATATATATATATATATATATATATAATATATATATATATATATATATATATATATATATATATATATATATATATATATATATATATATATATATATATATATATATATATATATATATATATATATATATATATATATATATATATATATATATATATATATATATATATATATATATATATATATATATATATATATATTATTTCGACCTCACAAATCATCAGTTTCATTAACCTATAATATGCAGAAAGAAAGCTTTCAAAAGACTCATTCAAATTATATTAATAAATTTGCAACTGTGAAAAAAGTATTTAAAAAAAAAAGTTATTCCTTTTTTTTCATTTGGTTTGTGGAAAAGTGAAACTCTTGTTTTTTCTTAAGTAAAGAAATGTCAAACGAAAAGAGCTTCAATATACATGCGAAAGAGAATCCCAATCTTTTCTCACAATTTCTCTACATCAATAATGGATGAAATAATAACAGTAAGAAAAATAGCAAGTGAAAACATAAATAATTACAGAGTTAAGGACACGTTATTATTTTAATCTGATATTATTAAAATAATAATTTATAAAGAAATTATCTTTTATGCTTTGCGTATGTAAGTTTTTGAAAGCACGTTCAAGAACACTAGTATATATATATATATATATATATATATATATATATATATATATATATATATATATATATATATATATATATATATATATATATATATATATATATATATATATATATATATATATATATATATATATAGATATATATATATATATACCGTGGCTCGAACGGTAGGGTGATTGACTCACGTGCTTGAGGGCGCCGGTTCGATCCCACTTCGGGATCCTAGGTATATTACTACCTAGAAAAGTTCCTCTCCTCGAATAGGTTAATGCCCGTGAGATGTGAAACTTTTAAAAAAAAATAAAAAATAAATATATATATATATATATATATATATATATATATATATATAATATATATATATATATATATATATATATATATATATATATATATATATATATATATATATATAAGGCTTGAGAGCATACTTCATACTTAAACAAACAACGCCCCTATTCAGATCAAGCAACTGGGATGGTAAAAGAAAATTCTGAAAACGCCTCAGAACACCCAACTCTTAGAAGCTTGTTTGGTGAGAGAAATAATATGATCATTCCATGAAAGATTTCAAGGAAAAGAAATCCCAAGAGTATGAAGAAAAGAGGACGGCTTTAGTTGTTTGTTTTCAAGGAGAATGTTATATTTTTTTGTATGATTTTGTGAAGTAATTAGGAAATAGAACTGCTTTATGAGGCATTGAATACAATCATATTTTTCTGCCTCAATTAGAAAAATAGAGAAAAACCAGAGTTGGAGGATGTAAGATAGTCCTAACAGGAGCTATTTGAATTTGAGTGAGAGGCGTTCAAAAGAAAAGGATTAATGATGGGAGGAATCTTCATGTAGTGGATAGGTGATGACATGTCAGAAAGGTCCTTGATGAAAAGGAGAAATCTGAGTTTAGGAAAAGACTGAACTGTTAGGAACACCATTTTTAATAGATATAAAAGATGTTTACAACAGCTGCTATTGAACAACCGGAATGGAAATCAGAGGAAAAGTTACAGAAAGAAAGATAGGTATCGAAGTGATGTTTTGGAAAGCTTTGTGCCTAACTGTATCAAAGGCTTTTGATATGTCCAGCGATCAGAAATGAGAGGAGAAGAATTAAAATATTTTCAACTCTTTTTGTTAAGGATAGAATCGAGCGGTGGTAAAGCTATCGGAAAGAAGTTAGAGGGTTCAGAGGAGCACGCTTCATGGACACTGGTTTTATGAGCGTACCATTCAATATATATTATATATATATATATATATATAATATATATATATATATATATATATATATATATATATATATATATATATATAT
>SEYY01001210.1:154526-157026 GCA_009176605.1 Armadillidium nasatum
CGAATTGCAAATTAGAAATCATTTACAATTTAGAGTTCTAAATGTTCCCGGTTGCCTTATTTAAGTCTACAAGCAATCCTACAATGTAGGATTAATTTAGAAAAGGTCAAGCTTGACAAAAGAGTTTGCAGTGATTATTACCCACTTAAATTTCTCGATATATGAAACTGCTGACATTCTAAATTATTAAAGCTTAAACGTTTACTCTAATAATAATAATAGCAATAATAATAATAATAATAATTAATAATATTAATAATACAAATAATAAAAAATGATAATAATAATAATAATAATAATAATAGCAATAATAATAATAATAATAATAATAATAATAATAATAATAATAATAATAATAATAATAATAATAATAATAATAATAAAGATTGTAAAATGATTATAAAAAATAATAATAATGAAAGTATTATTGTTATAAAAATAATAATAATAATAATAATAATAATAATATAGATTTTTTTAAAAGTTGAGCCTTTAGAACTTTTATCTTGATTAAAAAATTGTAACAAAAATATAACGCTTTACAAGTTCCATAGCAAATCATTTACAGTAAAAGTAGGCAAAAAATAAATTTCATGATACCAAATGAAATTTACCATCACAAAATTTAACATCGAATACGCAATACGTGTTTATTAAAAAAAAAAAAAAAAAAAAAAAAAAAAAAAAAAAAAAAAAAAAAAAAAAAAAAAAGAAAATCTATCTCCCATATTCATCTTTGTTATCAAGGAGAATGCTCCAAAGTTTTAAGAATGATAAATAAAAATAATTTTTGTGAGCTACTCCAAAAAAAGTACAATAAATCTACATAAATGCGTCTAATGATGTAAGAGTGAATGAAAAGTATCAAATTATTTTGATCTAGAAGAGGTTATGATTTCCATTAATTTTTTTTAGTCATAATTTTAGTCAGAAATTTATAATATAAATGAACATTCATTAGAAATTTATTGCTGGGACAAAATTGCATAACCCCAGAAGAATTCATCGGAAAACTTTTATATCTGTTGTTATTAGTTAAAGCCCTATTCAACTCTTAATCTAGGTCACCGAAGATAAATACTAATCAAGTACATACATTGTCAAATAGGGAGAGACAAAATCAAATGACAATGTTTTTAATACTGTAAGTAAAAAGCTTGTCAAAGAGAAAAAATATATTACTCCACCTGTATGTGATGTCTTTCCAGTGATCTTTACAAATTGTAGGTTATATATGAAGTAATCTTCCAATATAAGACCGAGAACGGTAAAGCTAGATAATCACTATAACCAGTAAAAAGATCAAAATTGGTATTTAGCATAAGAAAACAACATGCACTTTATTGTAATTAAAAGTTAGATTAAACTTCTTTATTCCTATTACTCCGACCAGAAATATCTTTCAAATCAAATTTAAAACATATGGAATTTAATTTAGATAACTTAAAAAGTACAGGACCATCTGTACAGGGTAAGAATTTCGAATTATTAATAATATGCACTACTTTATATCAATTGCTTGAACAAGGAAGAAAAGAAGAGCCTTGCAGAACGTATATCATCAGCAAACTGGAAAAACCAAGATCAGATATTGTACAATTCTCCTCTCTGAAAGAAAGATATGAGCAAAAAAAAAATTCAATGGATGACCCTCTCACTAAATCTATGTAATTTTTCAAGCCAAATTTTAAGTGAAGCAAGATACAGTCCTTTAAAATGCTCAAAGAAGACTGCATTTTTTATGTTCTTTATAGATAAATATAATTTTATTCAAACATCAACTTAATTATCGCATTTTCTATGAACCTCTCTTTGTCTCCAAACTGCTTCTTAGAAATAAAATTATTGGACGTTAAAAATTAATATAATTTAAAAATTTTCAGTTTTCATATATCTTACCAAGTATTAACAGACTTGAAATCGTAATATATATTTCAATATTAAGCCTTTATTATAATTATTATTATTATAATTAAAGTATTCATATTGTGAATATTATTATTATTTTTATTATTATTATTATTATTATTATTATTATTATTATTATTATTATTATTATTATTATTATTATTATTATTGTGATTATTATTATTATATCATCATCAATATCATCATTACTATTATTATTATTATTATTATTACGACTAGTAATAATAATAATAATAATAATAATAATAATAATAATAATAATAATAATAATAATAATAATAATAATAATAATAAATAATAATAATAAGCATAATTTAAAGTTGGAGTAGTTAACGTGAGTGAAGATAAAGAGAATAGCCCTTTAAGATCTGAATCCTCCTTTTTTCAAGTGTTTATCCAAACTTCGTTTTCGACCTTAAAATTTTGGAGGAGTTTCTGAAATACTCTCACATTTGACAGCTTCTCCAAATCGTTGACATTAAATAAATATTATTTGATATACAATAATATTCATAAAGATTATAAACTAAATGTCAGGGCATGTTGAAAATTAAATATCTTGGTAATAGTC
>SEYY01001210.1:187026-203436 GCA_009176605.1 Armadillidium nasatum
GAAGTAGATGCCGATCTTCTGACGGCGAAAGTGAAGCGAGTAGTAGATGTTCATCTACTAAAGGACATCGTAGGCATCATCATCACCACCACCATCACCACCGAAGACATCGTCATCACAGTGGCGATTCCTCAGATCACCACAAACATCGTCATCGCAGGCACAGGCATAGCCGCTCCAGCGATAAACAAGAACCACAAATGATAGAGAGCAGCGACCAATGGGCCAAGGTACAAAACGGAGATACTCCCTCCAGAAGCAATACAGCGACTGTGAGGGATTTGACGAATGGATACATGCCTTCAGGACACGATGACACGGAGGCAGACAACCAAGCTCATAATCATTCTTCAAGAAGAAAACATCGAAAACACAGGTAAATAAAATTTTTGAAGTTAAACCTTTTTGTTTTTGTTTTTTGTTTTAAACACATTTAGTAATTAAAACGCATACATGCACACACACACACACACATATATATATATATATATATATATATATATATATATATATATATATATATATATATATATATATATATATATATATATATATATATATATATATATATATATATATATATATATATATATATATATATATATATATATATATATATATATATATATATATATATATATATATATATATATATATATATATATATATATATATATATATATATATATATATATATATATATATATATATATATATATATATATATATATATATATATCACAGATCTCCGTCAGAGAACAAAAAGAACTATCCAGACGAAATAAAACGACACCTAAATTACGGTCTCCAAAACACAGAAGGATTATCTGAAACTCAGTTGAAAGAGATTCCATACACAAAAGTCGAAACGGCGAAAACTGTTAAAATTCGTTACGGATCACCGAAAGGAAAACGGCACAAAAGTCCTAGAAGAACTAAAAGGTAAAGCAGTTTCTCTTTCTCCTCTCCAGTATATATATATATATATATATATATATATATATATATATATATATATATATATATATATATATATATATATATATATATATATATATATATATATATATATATATATAGTGTATGTGTGTGTGTGCGTTGTGCGAGAGCGTGTGTATTATGCGAGAGTGTGTGTGTGTGTGTGTGAGAGTGTGTGTAACTTTGTGTAATTAAAAAAACTTACTCGGTTCCAATAATTTTAACTAAATGTTAAGAATAGGAGTAATCTAAAACCTCAATAAAACCTACGGGTATTTCTTTCCAAATTTTTAAATATTATTAATTTTATTTTATAATATTTTTTATTAATTATTTTTTTTCTACAGCAACTCGGATAGAAAAGAACAAGAAGATCCTCAATCCCATCAACAACCGAATTCGGTAAAAAAAACATTATTTATTTCAATTAATTGAATTTACGCAATTTTTATTATTATTATTATTATTATTATTATTATTATTATTATTATTATTATTATTATTATTATTATTATTATTATTCAGGGTAACCCTCAAAATGGTGTAACGGAGTCGTCTAACAAGTCAGCAGATGTTGCTTCTCAAATAGCTAAACAAGAAAGTGATTTGGGAAAAACAAATGAAAATAAGCTTTTGAATGGCTCACTACGACCTTGTCCAAGGTATTTTATTTATATATATTTTATTTCACTCTAGAAACTTATTATTATTTTTTAAGGAATATGAGAAGGAACAAATTTAAATATTCTTTTCTATAATTTAATTATGGTTTATATATATATATATATATATATATATATATATATATATATATATATATATATATATATATATATATATATATATATATATATATATATATATATATATATATATATATATATATATATATATATATATATATATATATATATATATGTTAAATTACATTAAAAGGTCTATCCTAAGATTGAGGAAAGATGCGAAAGTAAGTTTGTGAAACGGAAAAGTAATAAAAATATAAAAAAAGAATTTATAAAATAATAAGTAAAGAATTGATGTTTACTGGGTTTCTTTTGCATTCTAGATCCAGCCTGGACTCAGCGTTACCAGTTCAACCTACGGAACATCGTCCCCCAGAAGAACGTGTCACTTCTCAACATTCATGCCTCAGCAGAGATTCTTCTCACCTCAAAAACTACCAAGAGGATGGCACTCTCCAGAGACACCGGAAGGAGAAACTCAAAAGTTTATCACCTCAGCAGTGTCATGGGTAAATAATTTTACTACGCACTTTCCGGGGTGCCAGATTTAGCTACTTTTCGAAAAAATCAGGCAATTTAAGCCAAACGGGATTTTGATTTGCAGTGCAAATCACCTCCGCTCAAATTGACCTCACGCCCTTTCCTGACACCATTTTGGGGAGTTCAACCCATTGAAATTGGCCAGGTTGCCAGATTTTTCGAAAAGTAGCTAAATCTGGCACCCCCGGAAAGTGCGTAGTATACTACTAATTTTTTTTTTTTAAATGTCGTAGCGTTTGTTAATTGATCTTCCCATTATTTTGCCTATTTTAGAATATTTAACAATTGCATTATATTTACAGAGTCAGTCAAACTTTAACCAACAACCAAGGACAGAATATCAATCGCAATGGAAACAACATATCATACTTCAACAACCATTCCAGTTACAACAATCAAGACCCGAACTTGTACAAAACTTGCAATTACGGCAACGGCTCTCACAACAACAACTCCGAAAATTCCCAGTCTCAATATCCACACCAAAGCCACCCTTCAGGAGATGCTTTTCTGCAACCCCACCGTGACTCTGCTCCACCTCGAGATTCTCAGTTAGTTTTCGATGGAGAAGAAGTGAAAGAGTTCTTGAACAACGAATATATCAACTCAAATGGAGGAGGGTTTCTAAGTCAATGTCCAAGTTTTCAGAAAAATGCAACAACAGAAAGAAATTTGCAATATACTTCTGTATTAAAGTAAGATTATTTAAAAAATTTTAATATTATTATATATGCGAATGCAACGTATTTTGAAAATTGATAGTGCTCATTTTTTTATTCTAGGCCTCAGCCGAGTCCGCAGTCATCTGTCACTTCTGGTATCAGCGTTGGCAGTTCGAGTGTGAGTATAGCAACGGAATCCTCGTTTAAAAAGAATTCAAGATCTTTGAACCATCATCATGCGAATTCAAATAATAATCATTATTCTATTCGTTCATTATCTTGTGACAATAGATCTTCCACTAGTCCTGATTCTGATAATTTTTTAAATTATGATAAACAAACTTCTACCCAAGACAATTTTTCTTCTCCAGAACCATTTTATATAAATACTAATACCTATTCCCCGGTATATAACCACCCACTATCAAAAACTAATAATAATAATAATAATAATAATAATAATAATAATAATAATAATAATAATAATAATAATAAGCCTTTAACTCAACATTCAACTAATATACTAATACAATATCACGATTCTAATAGTTCAAATGCTTCCACTGGCCATAAAACCCCTACACCTACTCCTAGAAGCTCTATAATATCTTCAATTCATTGTACAGACGAATCAACACATATAGTTCAGTCTTATGGCCCAACATATGCTAATAGTCACGTTATAAATTCTCTAAAAAGATCCAGAAATACACCTTCAAATTCTAGGCCTTCTTCAAGTCTAAGTGTCTATTCTACACCACTAACAAATTATAACAAATTAACCGATTTCCCTCAAAATAATATTCCTAACTATTCCTCTTTGCCGCGAACGCATATTAATAATAAGCCTTTGACAAAAAGTATTGGATCGCAGACGCAACTAAATAAAGTAGGTGACATTGTGACCGAGACTTTTGGACCAGGAGAGTGAGAATCTCTCTTTAAATAATTCGAGTAGTATTCACTCGTTTTATAAAAGAAAACGAGGTGAAGGACTCTTTCCTACCGAAAAACGAACAAATAGACCTTGGTAATGATCCAAAGACACTTCTCTCAAGAAAAGTGTTAAGTCTCTCCTACAATGGCATCAACTCTATGGCTAAGGGAAGGGATGAACACGTATTTCGAACAGGGAACACAAATTTATCCCCATCAACAAATATTCACTGGAAAATATATAATTGGGATACAGGCAGAAATGGGGAACAGTTCTCTGGTTCTTTGAGTCGGTCGAACCTTCCTCAAGAGCTTTGTAATATACAAGTAAGTAACAATTAGCTTTACTGGTACTAATCTTTTAACTTCTTCCAAATTCTGTCTTCCTTTAATAACAAAATTTATACACTTTGTTTTATATAATATTTCTTCACGATATTGTATCACTAAGAAAAGTAAAAATTATCTAATATATATATATATATATATATATATATATATATATATATATATATATATATATATATATATATATATATATATATATATATATATATATATATATATATATATATATATATATATTATATATATAAAAACTAATTAATTAATAATTAAAATAAATAATTATAATATAATTTAAAAAAATTAAAAAAAAAAAAAAAAAAAAAAAAAAAAAAAAAAAAAAAAAAAAAAAAAAATTAATATTATATATATATAATATAATATATATATATATATATATATATATATATATATATATATATATATATATATATATATATATATATATATATATATATATATATATATATATATATATATATATATATATATATAGTTTAAACTTTGTTAGCTAATATTAGTCATGTAAATAAAGTTTATATGTTATAATGTTACCTTACAATATATTTTCCTGCTGCAGCCCAGTGATGTTGGTCATTTTACAAGAAGGGGTAGTGCAGGTAGCCTGGACCTTATCTTGGGGCCTCTGATTCAGAGTGCTTTACAGTAAGTGTTAGCTTTAAAAATACCGAAGAGACGATTTGGAAAATAATGTTATTTTTACGCTTTCTGTTACAGTATTTTGAATATATTTTAGCTGCATCTCCTACCGTAGTTTTAATCTCTTGTACTCTAGATATTCTGTTTTCTGATCAGGTTGCTCGATAACATTAGAGATTGGGATCTTTATTTTTTTTAGTTCATTAGTTATTTCGAACAGGTTGAAACACGAAAGGAAGACAGCATGATGGAAGTATATGGGAGAGGAAATGAAACGTCAAAGATTATGATCAAAAGCACGAAACTCAACAAAGATCACAAATACAGGGATACCAACCGCGGGAGTGGATTACAAGAATGACTGACCTTTTTTTGACCACTGACAATATTATACTGTTATACTGCATGACTATTCATTCATAGAACTTTCATTCTGAATGCATGAAATTTTATTTAGTTATCAGTAATCATCTTTATAAGTTGAAATAACATTTAGTAATTTCATTCATAATATTTTTATTTTTGATACAAACTAAAATATTAAAACAGCATGAAATAAGTATTTTAACAAAGAACATTTAATTTTCAACATCTAAATTTAGAACTAACGAACTAATTGCATTTGAATGCTATTGATATGTTTTTTGAGTAAAGTATGTGATACTATCTAATATATGAACACGAAGTGAAATTTTTAACAGCTAGAAAGGAAAAGTATGAATTTTTGTTATTTACCTCTAACTATTATAGTATAATTACATATGAGCATTTTGTCAGTTTACTTACATATGTGAAACATTTTCAATTAACGTGCTTGTTTGCCTGGCAATCATTAATCCTTTATATAGAAATTTGTATTACCAATAACTTAATTGTTTACGAATACCAAAAAAACAAAAAAAAAACATTGCAATAATAATATTTTAAATAATTTATTTAATATTTATTTACATGTTTTATTCACACTCTTAGGCATCAACAACGTTAGCTGAAAGTAACGAAGTTGAATCTCACAGAAGTCATATGGGCACCGGCAATGATTCGTATCAAATCAGGAATAGAGAAAGAAATTGTACGAGTGACTCTACTTTTAAGAAACACAACAATGATTCTCAAATTTTAACTGGAACGAAAGTTGTTAACGGTATAAGTGGCATTAAAAAAAGTCAAGTTACTCAACTTCAAAAGTCCTATGTTCAACTTAATGGTCACGTACCGAAAGAGAAGGAGAGTAACATTCAGAGGAGAGTTACAAAGGAAAATAGTTGGAATAACTCTTCTTCTTTCAATGGCGGGACGAATGAATACACGGAAGATGCATTCATAGACAAAGGTTATCATACAATCGAAAAGGGCTTTAATTTGTCAACTGTAAATTATAGGAAAAATTTTTTCACTGGAAAACTCGAAACAGTCGAGAGAACGGCCAAACTCTTTTCACCAAAAAGATAAAATAAACGAAAGATATCTCTATAATGAATCTTCTAAATACTCTGATAAGAACATAGGCGACGAAAGTCATCGAAATTTTAAGCCAATCCTGAAAAGCTTTGCAAGCGAAGACAATCTAAATTCGCAGACTGATATAAAGTCAAGATCGAAATCAACAGAAAAATTGGATAATATTGTATCAATTAATAACAATAATAATAAAAATCGGGTTAGGTGGAATATTCAAGAAAAAAATAAAAATATGATAAACCTTAAAGAAGGAAATAATTATTACAAAAACAAAGATTATAATTCATTAACTCGTAATAAACCTATTAATAATATTCAAAACGTCAAAAATGATGTGGTATATGCGGGAAAAGGAGAAATAATTGAAATAAAAAATAATCAAATCATAAATATTAAATCAGTTCCCCAGAACGCTACATCCAAAACATTTAAAAACGAACCTAATAACAAAACGTTTATGAAAGACGAAATTTGTACTGAACTGTGATGTAGATTTTGTACTTTGAGGCAAAGAAAAACCCAAAAGCTTTTAAAATTTGAATGTGAAAGTATATTAGCTTCGTTTCTTAATTAAACTAAATCATATTTGTATGTAGTTGCAATTAAAAAAAGCCTTGTATTATGTTTTGCCAATGAAACAAAAAATTTTGACATGAACTTTGAAAGTTCGACCAATAAAAACTATTATTGTCTTATTAAATAACCCCTTTTTATATATTGTATATATATTTCTATGCAAATATTGTAGATACGAAATAACATTGCATGTTTTGAGCTAGATTATTAAAATGTTATATATTTTGTACAGATTTTACTAAAACATTGTACATAGCACAGTTTTCCTTATTCGAGAGTACTCTTAGCTTCTGTAATGTGAAAAAAATACAAAACCTGTTTTTCTAGATCTCAATATTTCTAGTTCTTATAAAAAAATTATTATTATTATTATTATTATTATTATTATTATTATTATTATTATTATTATTATTATTATTATTATTATTAAAAATAAAGAAAGCTCTCTTCCTTCTTTTCTAAGAAGGTAAAAAAAGTGAGATTTGAAAAATTTCAAAATTTTATCTAAAAGAATTATTAAAATAAATACATTTATTTTAATATTTAAAATCTAAATATTATTTGTTAATTTTTTGTTATTGAATTTTGTGCAATATTAATTATTTAAATTTATTAATATATATATTTATAGATCATTTTGACAATATATATATATATATATATATATATATATATATATATATATATATATATATATATATATATATATATAATATATATATATATATATATATATAATATATATATATATATATATATATATATAATATATATAATATATATTTATTTATAATATTTTTTCTGAGAGTCTTGGTGCTGGCTTTAAGTAAATAGCAGAAAGAAAAACAGGCAAGTCTGAACATTTGTAATTCATTTGCATAAAATAAAGCCTTTTAAGGCTTTCAGATGCCACTTTAAATACATATGTAGATGATTTTGTACTTGTAGCATGTAAATTTTTTATTAAAATATTTACTGTAAGAGTAATGTTTAATTTCTTCAATAACGTTCTATTAAATTCCACTTAGTCAGTTGTTGCAACACAGTTATAAAGGATCTTTAAGCTTTAAATATTTGAATTTGTATAATTCGTTAATTCGTAACTCTTTTTATTTTAAAACTAATTAAAGTACTAAAATTGCTACTATTACTGGTGTTAGTATCGTCGATCATACTAATACCAAAATTATTTCTTGTACTTATTTTTTTTTTTTACTCGTTTTTTCTGTTATTGTCGTTGTTTCTCCTGCTGCGGTGTTTTTGTTCTTCTTCTTCTACACTAATTTTTCTCATTCCGATTTACATATTTTGAGTCTAGGTCTTTGGAGGGGAGAATAATGAATTCAAATTTTTTTTTTCATTATTTTTGCATTTCCTAAATTGTAAATTTTGTAGTTCTCTCTTTATTTACATATATTACTGCTGTTTATGAAAACTTAGGGGGAACGGACATTCTCATTCTGACATTTTGTCGATTTTAGTTTTCTTAAAAAAAAAAACTTTTAATTTTCATAATACAGAGAGAAAACTTGGTGCATCAGCATAATTGGTGGACTGTACAGATTTTTTTGCATTCTTTTAAAACTTCTTGAAGGTTTGGGATATAGCCCACCTCAACTTCAAATGGTTCCAGTTCAAAATTTGCTCGACTTTTTTTTCCTTTTTTTTCAGAAAAGTTAGGAGAATGATGTAGAAACATTTTCATCTAAGAGTTGTTTGTGATTAAAGCACTCCTTCATGATGTTTTTATGATTTTTATGGACTTTTATCCAAAAATTTGAAAAAATCCATGAAAACACCATGAAGGAGTGTTTTAATGAAAAGGAACTTTTAGATGAAAATGTTCCTACATCTTTCTCCTAAGTTTTCTGAAAAAAAAATGAAAAAGTTAAGAAAATTCTGAACTGGGATCATTTGAAGTCGAGGTGGGCCATTTTTCTTGAAAAAAAAAAATCTATGAAACAATGAAAACACCATGAAGGTGTGTTTCAATCAAAAAGGACCCTTAGATAAAAATGTTTCTACATCATTCTCCTAAGTTTTCTGAAAAAAATGAAAACAATTGAGTAAATTTTGAACTGGGGTCATTTGAAGTTGAGGGGAACTCTCTCTCTTGAAAAAAAATCCTTAGAAGAAAATGTTTCTACATTATTCTCCTAACTTTTCAGAAAAAATAAAAAAAGTTGAGCAAATTTTGAACAGGGGCCATTTGAAGTTGAGGTGGGCTATCGTAGAAACCAAAGCCCCTCAGAAATTTTACAGGAATTCAAAGGTCTGAATCGTTCCCATCTATGTTGATGTACCAAGTGTTATCTTTCTATTGTAAAAGGTAAAACTTTTATCTAAAAAAAAACAAAAATTGAGTAAAAAGTGACCAAAAATGTCCGCTCCCGCCTTAAAAACCTTCAAGCTGCGAGCAGTCTTTTGTGGAGAAATTTTACGCCATGTAGTTTAAAAAATTTTTTTTATTTATTTTCACATTATAATAATATGGGCTTAAAGCCGAATGAGTCATTAGCGAATTGTATCTGTCATGATTAAGAATATTTAGAGAAACGATAATCTAAGCTTAACAGCAGTTTAAAAAGTAGTATTCACAGTTTCATATCTAAAAACTACTCTTTAAAAATTCCATTGCTAACATACGAGATGAAAATGTAATTTAAAATTTTTCTCTCTGAAGAGATTTACAAAAACAATAATTAAAGTTAGGGAAACATAGCTTGAGAGTGCATTACATAGCATACAGCGTAGAAAAAACTTTTTGGAAAAATAGACGCAGAAAGCTATCAAAAATTACTGCAATAAATTACATAGAAAAACAGAGCTAAGGTTACAAAGAGACGAATGCGATTTGAATGGTGGATGTTGAAAGAATATTAGTTTCTTTTTTTTAAATATAAATTTGTGTGGATGAACGAACAATTTACTAAAATTACAAAAAAAAAAAAAATTTTTTTTTTTGCTGCTTATAGATAATTTGAGCCTGATCTCAAAGTGAAATGTATTAATCATGATTTTGAACGATTTAATTAATTAATTAATTAATGTAACTTTGATATTTGCCAGACTTATGATTTTAAATTATATAGAAAAGAACATTAATATTATTATCATATTTTCATTATATTACCTTTATATTCCTTTGAAATATGGTACCAGCATCTCATATGGTACAAAATATTGTTATTCTAAGCAAGTTTGAAAGATCTCGTGAATTTCGATGTAAAAGTATTAATATAATAAGTAATAAAATTGAGTAGCAGTTTCATCTGCCATAAATTATGACGTAGGTTGCTATTTCCCAAATTCAAATAAACGAGGAAGTGACGTCATCGTCATCGAAACTCTCTCAATACCGTTATCCAAATATTTAAAACATTATGTTTCATTTCTTATTTCTATTTTGCTGATGTTGACAAACCTGAGAGCTGACGTCATAACATCTATTTCAAGGTTAATCCTCTATGCTTTGATTGGGTCAAACGCCTTCATACAATTTCAAGTTTTACATCCGTCAGGAAAGAGAAGTTATATAAAAAAAAGTATATGAAATAATCAATAATTATAATCGAAAAAAATATTCTAGTCAAAAGTGTTCTGTGTAAAAAGTTCTTTCGATATTTTATTAATCGTTCCAAAATGTTATCGATATTATTAGTATACCTATTCTCATTTTAATAACTAAGAATAGAATGTTCGATATATAAAATATCCGGTATATCTGTAAATTAATATCTGAAAAAGTATCGAATAAACATCAATACTATCGCTGAAAAATGTCGGAATAAAGAGTTCAAAAAAATATCGTACATATAGTAAGTTGTAAACAAAAATCTGTGAAAGGATACCTAGATATTTTGGACAAAATTGTATGAATTTTCGATAAATCTAAAATTAAAAATATCGATAATTTTATTTTAAAATCCCTAGCTAACAGTAGTCTGCCGAACGCAAGTGTGTGACGTTGATCGTGAATTTTGGCTTTAAAAAAAAAAACGGTTACTTATAAAATCTAGTTAATGCTGTTTTAAAATGATTTGAGATCTTAGAAACTCTAATGTATTTCATAATAATAATCCCATAAAGAAAGTTAAAATATTGATGTAGAATTTATATATATATTAAAAATTGATAAGTTGAAACTTAAAACCACTTTGTTGCTAAGACACTGATTCTGATCATGATTATAAAAGCAAAGTTTACCGTATAACTTTGATAAAAATATATATATATATATATATATATATATATATATATATATATATATATATATATATATATATATATATATATATATATATATATATATATATATATATATAATATATATATATAATATATAGAAAATTAATGGTCGTCAGGCAACAGGGGCCTAATGACCATAGCTTCAATCCTCAAAATGTTTCACCTATAGAGGCACGTACTAAAACAACAATAACAAGTCAAATTAAAAATAAAATCAACGAATGCTAGTAATCCAAAGTATAAGCACATCGAAGGCCAGGGGCAGCCATTGTGAGTAACCGTACAACACGTCATACTCCCGGCCTCCGTGAGTCGAAACCCACTTTTCTATAAACGCTCTTGAATGTCAGTCGAAACCAAAACTAGTCTCTCTCTTTTATTCTCCCATAAATAATAATCGTACATCTGGCAGGCAACCCTTGCTAAACGACTGTATATAAGAAAGTGCAGTACAAAGGGCGTGGTGGGTGGGCAACGTCAGTCACTCTTCTATAAACGCTCTTGGAAGTCAGTCGAAACTAAAATTCGTATCTGGCAGGCAAGCTGCAGTACAAAGGGCGTGGTGGGTGGGCAACGTCAGTCACTCTTCTATAAACGCTCTTGAATGTCAGTCGAAACCAAAACTAGTCTCTCTCTTTTATTCTCCCATAAATAATAATCGTACATCTGGCAGGCAACCCTTGCTAAACGACTGTATATAAGAAAGTGCAAGAAAGTGCAGTACAAAGGGCGTGGTGGGTGGGCAACGTCAGCCACTATAAAACGCTCTTGGAATGGTCAGTCGAAACCAAAACTAGTCTCTCTCTTTTATTCTCCCATAAATAATCGTACATCTGGCAGGCAACCCTTGCTAAACGACTGTATATAAGAAAGTGCAGTACAAAGGGCGTGGTGGGTGGGCAACGTCAGTCACTCTTCTATAAACGCTCTTGAATGTCAGTCGAAACCAAAACTAGTCTCTCTCTCTCTTTCTTCTGTCAGTTTTAAATAATAATCGTACATCTGGCAGGCAACCCTTGCTAAACGACTGTATATAAGAAAGTGCAGTACAAAGGGCGTGGTGGGTGGGCAACGTCAGTCACTCTTCTATAAACGCTCTTGGATGGTCAGTCGAAACCAAAACTAGTCCGTCTCTCTTCATTCTCAGTAAATAATTATCGTTCATCTGGCAACCCTTGCTAAACGACTGTATATAAGAAAGTGCAGTACAAAGGGCGTGGTGGGTGGGCAAACGTCAGTCACTCTTCTATAAACGCTCTTGGAGGTCAGTCGAAACCAAAACTAGTCTCTCTCTTTATTCTCCCATAAATAATAATCGTACATCTGGCAACCCTTGCTAAACGACTGTATATAAGAAAGTGCAGTACAAAGGGCGTGGTGGGTGGGAAACGTCAGTCACTCTTCTATAAACGCTCTTGGATGTCAGTCGAAACCAAAACTCGTCTCTCTTCATTCTCAGTAAATAATTCATCTGGCAGGCAACCCTTGCTAAACGTATATAAGAAAGTACAGTACGTCAGCCAGTATAAACGCTCTTGGAGGTCAGTCGAAACCAAAACTCGTCTCTCTCTTTTATTCTTCAGTAAATAATAATCGTACATCTGGCAGGCAACCCTTGCTAAACGACTGTATATAAGAAAGTGCAGTAGAAAGTGCAGTACAAAGGGCGTGGTGGGTGGGCAACGTCAGTCACTCTTCTATAAACGCTCTTGGAGGTCAGTCGAAACCAAAACTCGTCTCTCTTCATTCTCAGTAAATAATCGTTCATCTGGCAGGCAACCCTTGCTAAACGACTGTATATAAGAAAGTGCAGTACAAAGGGCGTGGTGGGTGGGCAACGTCAGTCACTCTTCTATAAACGCTCTTGGAGGTCAGTCGAAACCAAAACTCGTCTCTCTCTTCATTCTCAGTAAATAATCGTGCATCTGGCAGGCAACCCTTGCTAAACGACTGTATATAAGAAAGTGCAGTACAAAGGGCGTGGTGGGTGGGCAACGTCAGCTCAGTCTTCTATAAACGCTCTTGGAGGTCAGTCGAAACCAAAACTACTCTCGTCTCTGTTCCTTCTCGGTATATAATCGGTTATATGGCAACCCTTGCTATGCGACTGTATATAAGAAAGTGCAGTGGCAGGCAACCCTTGCTAAACGACTGTATATAAGAAAGTGCAGTACAAAGGGCGTGGTGGGTGGGCAACGTCAGTCACTCTTCTATAAACGCTCTTGAATGTCAGTCGAAACCAAAACTAGTCTCTCTCTTTTATTCTCCCATAAATAATAATCGTACATCTGGCAGGCAACCCTTGCTAAACGACTGTATATAAGAAAGTGCAGTACAAAGGGCGTGGTGGGTGGGCAACGTCAGTCACTCTTCTATAAACGCTCTTGGAGGTCAGTCGAAACCAAATACTAGTCTCTCTCTTCATTCTCCCATAAATAATAATCGTACATCTGGCAACCCTTGCTAAACGACTGTATATAAGAAAGTGCAGTGGCAGGCAACCCTTGCTAAACGACTGTATATAAGAAAGTGCAGTACAAAGGGCGTGGTGGGTGGGCAACGTCAGTCAGTCTTCTATAAACGCTCTTGGAGGTCAGTCGAAACCAAAACTAGTCTCTCTTCATTCTTGTAAAACTCGTCTCTGTTCCTTCTCGGTATATAATCGGTTATCTGGCAACCCTTGCTAAACGACTGTATATAAGAAAGTGCAGTAGGCAAGTACGCAGTACAAAGGGCGTGGTGGGTGGGAAACAGCGTCACTCTCTGTAAATATCGGGGCAGTAAACGACTGTATATAAGAAAGTGCAGTACAAAGGGGGTGGGAAACGTCAGTCCACTCATATAAACGCTCTTGGAGTCAGTCGAAACCAAATACTAGTCTCTCTCTTCATTCTCCCATAAATAATAATCGTACATCTGGCAACCCTTGCTAAACGACTGTATATAAGAAAGTGCAGTACAAAGGGCGTGGTGGGTGGGCAACGTCAGTCAGTCTTCTATAAACGCTCTTGGAGGTCAGTCGAAACCAAATACTAGTCTCTCTCTTTATTCTCATAAATAATAATCGTTCATCTGGCAGGCAACCCTTGCTAAACGACTGTATATAAGAAAGTGCAGTACAAAGGTCAGCCTTTTCTATAAACGCTCTTGGATATCAATCGAAACCAAAATTAGTCTCGGTTCCTTCCTTGTAACTAAAACTAAAATTCGTCTCTGTTCCTACCTTGTAAATATCGTATATCTGGCAACCCTGCTAATCGACTGTATTTAAGAAAAGTGCAGTACAAAGGGCGTGGTGGGTGGGCAACGTCAGTCAGTCTTCTATAAACGCTCTTGGAGGTCAGTCGCACTTGGTGGGCACGTCAGCCAATTTTCTATAAACGCTCTTGGATGTCAGTCATAACCAAAAACCTTCTCTCCTTATAGTAAATAATAATCGTGCATCTGGCAGGCAACCCTTGCTAAACGACTGTATATAAGAAAGTGCAGTACAAAGGGCGTGGTGGGTGGGCAACGTCAGCCACTCTTCTATAAACGCTCTTGGAGGTCAGTCGAAACCAAAACTAGTCTCTCTCTTTATTCTCCCATAAATAATAATCGTACATCTGGCAACCCTTGCTAAACGACTGTATATAAGAAAGTGCAGTACAAAGGGCGTGGTGGGTGGGCAACGTCAGTCACTCTTCTATAAACGCTCTTGGAGGTCAGTCGAAACCAAAACTAATTCTCTTTTCGTCAGTCAATAATCGTGCATATAGGCAACCCTTGCTAAACGTATATAAGTTATAAGAAAGTCTATAAACGCTCTTGGAGGTCAGTCGAAACCAAATACTAGTCTCTCTCTTCATTCTCCCATAAATAATAATCGTACATCTGGCAACCCTTGCTAAACGACTGTATATAAGAAAGTGCAGTACAAAGGGCGTGGTGGGTGGGTAACGTCAGTCACTCTTCTATAAACGCTCTTGAATGTCAGTCGAAACCAAAACTAGTCTCTCTCTTCATTCTCTCATAAATAATCGTCAGTCACTCTTCTATAAACGCTCTTGGATGTCAGTCATAACCAAAAACCTTTATATTTTCCAAAGTTAATTTCGTAGGTGTTTGGGTATGATGGAAATTTTTTACCAATATTCGACGTAGTTTACACATTTACTATGTAGAAAAAACTAAACAGTCGGGCTTAAGTATAATGTTTTCTATATGGTCGAAGAACAGATTTACCTAATTTTATTTAGATACATTCATAACAATTCTTAATAGATTTATAGTCACTCTTCTATAAACGCTCTTGAATGTCAGTCGAAACCAATACTAGTCTCTCTCTTCATTCTTCCATAAATAATAATCGTACATCTGGCAACCACTTGCCAAACGACTGTATATAAGAAAGGGCGTGGTGGGTGGGCATAGTCAGTCAGTCTTCTATAAACGCTCTTGGAGGTCAGTCATAACCAAAAACCTTTATATTTTCCAAAGTTAATTTCGTAGGTGTTTGGGTATGATGGAAATTTTTTACCAATATTCGACGTAGTTTACACATTTACTGTGTATAAAAAACTAAACAGTCGGGCTTAAGTATAATGTTTTCTATATGGTCGAAGAACAGATTTACCTAATTTTATTTAGATACATTCATAACAATACTTAATGGATTTTTATATTCCATTCTTTCAGATCATTCTTCTATACGTGTCAAGTTTAAAACAAAAAGAAAAATTATTTATGCGAAATCTTGAGAAAGGTTTTGTAATCATATCCTTACTAAAGAAAGTGATAAATTTCAATGTATTTGCCTAAAATGACTGCGTGAAACTTAATGAAGTTTACGAAAAAAAAATTGCTTTATAGAATTTATTTACTGTTAAAATCTTCAATATCATGTGATAACAATAAAGGAAAAACAAACAAATATTTATATTATTTTTATTCAGAAAAAAGGGCGATTCTTTTTATTCGAAAATTATAATTCAAGATTCTGCAAATTTGTGTGGATGATTTAGGTTCATTTTACTCGATCATATTTTTATTTATTTCAATCATTTCTGTAAGTATAATAGGAAAATATAATAATTTATTTAAATTTTTTTTTGACACGTTAAAAACTATAAACTTGCTCAGGACCCCCAAAAAAATGCATTACCTATTAATAATATTTGAATTGCTGATCGTTAGCAGACTTACTCGTAAAGTATTTGAATCAAACTTTTGCAACTCTTCTATATTTAGGTTAGTTTTGCAAAAAAAAAAAAAAAAATTTA
>SEYY01001211.1:7500-10000 GCA_009176605.1 Armadillidium nasatum
CCAAAAAGTGTCAACAGTTGCCAAAAGTATCAACAATTGCTACAAGTGTTAAAATTTATCAACAGTTACCAAAAAGATTCAAAAGTTGTTAATAGCTGCCAACAGGTGTTTAATATTGTCACCAATTGCCAAAAGGTTTCAAAAATTGTAAAAATGTGGTAAAAAATACATTTCCATTCAGGTTCAAAATGATGTATATCCCATTTGCATTTCCAAACAGAGCCTCACCAAACCTCCGAATCAGAATACACCGATTTTATGTTGAATTTTCTTGTGAGTTATCTACAACAGTAATTAATAATTTAAATTAATTATATCTAAGCCTATATCAACGGATATCTGAAATCAGACACATACGATACTACAATTATTGTGTTGATCTGAGAGGTCAAGGTAATAAAATAATATTAAAAATAAAATATTAATAGTATTAATAATATATTCGATGGTAAAAAAAAAAAATAAAAGTATATATATATATATATATATATATATATATATATATATATATATATATATATATATATATATATATATATATATATATATATATATATATATATATATATATATATATATATATATATATATATATATATATATATAAATATATATAAGACCATTTCAAGTATTAGAACATAAACTGTAGAAGAATTAAGATTTTTTTTCTGTGAAAGAGAAGACAGGAGAGGAGGAGGAGGAGGAGGAGGAGGAGGAGGAGGAGGAGGAGGAGGAGGAGGAGGAAGGAGGAGGAGAAGGGGAAGGAGGGGGAGGGGTCACAACTTACCTTCCAACCCTTTTAATTAAGCTTCAAAGAAATAAAGATTCAAAAGATATACATTAGAGGGAGTGCACAGGCATATGAAATATTTTAATTAAGGTTTCAATTAAAAAAAAAAAAAAATTCTTTCTCCAGCAAGTTTCATGAAGGAGAGAAGTTTCTATCATTTGTTTTCATTATATTTTTTCCTATTTATGGTTTTTCTCTTTAATTATCACTCAAAATTAGAAAATTTTATCAAGAAGTTCCGTATTATAGATTTCCAAACCTTAGATATTAGTATTTGGGTATTTTAGTTAGGTTATTTATAATAAGTCATTCATTATAAAGAGAACAAATCAATTTCTTAAATCAAATCAATCAGCATGAAGAGAATAATCAGCCTATTAAATCAAATCGATCAACGTAATGTGAACAAATCGTCCTTCTTAAATCAAGTGAATCAACCTAATGGAATAGCCTTCCCCTTAAATCAAGTCAATCAACATAATGAGAACAAACAAGCCCTTAAATCATCAAACACGCTAGAAAATAAAATGAATCCACTACTACCCCAACCAATACCCGAATTGGTCAGTTACAATACCAATAATTAAAAAACAACATAAGAAAATCAATCAATAGAAAAGAAAAGGATCAGACAATCAATAAATTAGTAAATAAATCATCTTAAACGAAACTCCTACTCACGTCGATCATAAAAATCAATCAATCTCTCAGGCGTACATGTCAATCAATCAGTCAATCAAAAATTAAACCATTCAGTTAAGTATTCAATGCAAAAAAAAAAAAAAAAAAAAAAAAAAAAAAAAAAAAAATTATTTAAAAAGAAAACGCCCAAATTCAAATTATCAAACATCTATTTCAAACAAAAGAATAACAACGCATGAAATGAAGTTTTGTTTAAATAATTTTTGTTTGAACAACTTGTTTTTAATTTTGTTTGATTAATTCATTTAAAGTTCGTTTTAATTGTTTTTTTTTTTATTCTTGCCTTTAAATAAATTAATTTGTGGATCTTGTTCAAATTAGGGTTCAGGTTTCCAATTTAGTACATATGTTAAATTGTTTTTTATATATCAGGGATATATATATATATATATATATATATATATATATATATATATATATATATATATATATATATATATATATATATATATATATATATATATATATATATATATATATATATATATATATATATATATATATATATATATCTATATATATTTAACAGTAATTTTATTATTAATACTATAAAAATAGCATAATAATAATACTAACAGGTAATAAATTATTATTATTATAATTATTATTATTATTATTATTTTTATTATTATTATTATTATATTATTATTTTTATTATTATTATTATTATCATATTATTATTATTATTATTATTATTATTATTATTATTATTATTATTTTTTATTATTATTATATTATTATTATTATTATTATTATTATTATTATTATTATTATTAGTTTTTATTATTATTATTATTATTATTATTATTATTATTATTATTATTATTATTATTATTATTATTATTATTATTATTATTATTATTATTATTATTATTATTATTATTATTATTATTATTATTATTATTATTATTTGCAAAGAATTCGGGCATGATTCACCATTGCTATTTCCCTCCATTTTTGGCAAAAGGTGGAGTTTGAAAATTATAAAATCACACTCACTCTCTCTCT
>SEYY01001211.1:17500-22500 GCA_009176605.1 Armadillidium nasatum
TATATATATATATATATATATATATATATATATATATTGGGGGGAAATGAACGTGGGTTAAGCCTTTCAAATATTAAAATTTTCCTTGATAAAAGGTAATAGTTTATCAAACCAAATGAATATCAAATGCAACAAACTAAAAATCTTACAAACTACCAACTATTAGAGTGAACTAAACCGCTACTCCTATGTTTAAGTTAAAATAATAATACAGATCCATTAATTACAACAAATCAAATATCCTTTTAACAAAACTTAAACACATTTAGGACCTATAACCATACAAGTAATATTAGTTTTACCTTTGATTGATGTTATTCTTTTAGATTCATATCCTTTGGTGATCCATTTGCAGAGACTTAGAGTAATTACCTTTCCGGGTTTTTTTTTTTTTTTCTTTTGTTAAAGTTTCAGCCTACATTTTTTAAAAATTTCTAGTCATACTATATGGGGGCGTTCCTTGGTGTAAATATTCTTTAAAGGATCATAAGTTGTTGGTAAATATATTAAACATTCTTCAAGCGAGGTGACTCACCAATCAGAATCTTTAAATTCAGATTTAAAATCTTTAAGCTAGCTGCAACGGTTTCATTTCTTTAATTCACATGTATATTCCTTAGTTTCAATAAATTCAATGATGATTCCAAACAAAGTCTTTTAATAAACTTTGTCGCATACATTTAATTTTATTTTGCACCAATAGTTTTATATTAATTAAATTGATTGATTGATTACTTTAGATAATGGGGGTTTTCCATGGTGAAGATGCTTTAAAGATCTTGAAAATTGATAATCGTGTCCCACGAATTTTGCTTCAGTAATTTTCTGCTCGAAGATAGAAATTTCTATCTTCAATTTTCGCAGCCGCAGTCTTGAATGGTCACGTGATGTAAACAAACATGGACGCCTTCTTTTAAAAAAATAAATAACTTCTGTAAATATTATTACTCAGACAGATTTGTTTGGAAAGTATTAAGGATAATATTTTTGAGTTTTCAGATCATTACTTTGTTTTAAATGAAGCAAACAAATTATTTTCAATTATTCAATTTCGTTGGTTCCAATGTTTTTAATCATGGCTAAAAACGCGTCTTTTTAAAATCTTCGTTTGACCCGTACGTTATCTTATATTCTTACATATGGCCTTTATGTTAATTAAATGTAGTGATTGCTTAAATTAATTAAATGACTGATTAAAGCAGATTTCAAAATATATTTACATTTTTTATAGTCTCACGAAAATCAAAGAATCTGCTAAATATTTTCGCTGCCGCTGGCTTAAGCGTGACGTCACACTTGATATCGTGAAACACATCCAATAACATAAATTTCATTTTCTTTATATATCAACTGATATTTATTTTCATCCGAAAGTTCCACAAAAATCAAGAAACTTAAAGTTGACTAAATTTCCTCAAAATCTCACCTCAACCGAAAATAAATTAAGATTTTTCTAGAACTAGTCAAGTCTTAATAATTAAGTTTTCGGTTTTTCTTTTTTGCATTATGTTCCAACCCACAATTCCAGACTCCTTTTCCTCATGCCTCCACAGCCATTAAGCTTGGACGTCAACGGGTCCATAGCCTCTCTAAACTCTTACTTATACTTGTAGTAAATTAATGGTGGTCAGGCAACAGGGGCCTATTGACCATTGATTCAATCTTCAAAAATGCTTCGCCCATAAGGGCACGTAGTAAAACAACTAGTAATCCAAATTAAATCCACACCGAAGGCCGGAGCAGCCATTGTGTGTAACCGGACCACACGTCATACTCCGGCCTCCGGGAGTCGAAACCCCAATCCGTCCACTAGGACAGCAAAGGGGAGACTCCTCTCTAAACTCTACTTGGTTCACTGGTTCATTGCCTAGGTTGCCAGAGCCATGTTGTCAGCTTTAACATATCTGACTTTTTCCCCCCTTTTTTTGGAGGCTTCGAAATCAATTTTAATTTCCTATTTAGTGAGTGACTTCTTTTTGATGGGACTAATTCTACTCTTCACCTTTATATCTCAAAGCTATCAATATTCATTTTTCATTGTAGGTTAAAATTAGATATATAACATAAGCAACTGTTAATTTTCTTTATATTAGGTGCAGGGCACAAAAATTTTAAATATGTAATAGAAAAATTTATTTATAATTTACAATTAAACAATTTTTCTCAGAAACAAATGCATCATTTATAGCCACTCTCAACTACAGTAATATTTCGTTGGCTAATTTTAAACTAAAACTAAACCAATTCCATTTCTTAAAAAAAATTCTGTAACTTTAGAAGTTAAAGTCTTTATTAAAGCTTTGATTTAGCCTTGTTAATTCTCCTTTTTATTCTTGACAATATAGGTCCATAAGCTACCTATAATTTAACTTTCATGACTGACATTGTCTTACTTCAATTCTAATATTCTCACATAAAGACCATTTATTTTTGAAGCATAGCAATTTTTCCTTTTCCTTACGATTTCTTCTCCAGTAATCTAGTTTCCCGTTTAATGAAATTTTCCTTTGGTTTAGGCTTTTAAACTTGTTCTAGAAATCAAAATGGGGTAATTGACGTTTTAATGTAGATCATCTAGTTAGGTTTAAAGTAGTGAGTGAAAACTCTTGACAGTAAAATGGAGCTTCCTACAAAGCATACACATTTGTACATAAACAAATTCATGCAACACTATCCTGTTAGCACATTTTTGTGACATTAAAACACCTATGCCAGAATTTTATAGTTAGAACATATTTTAAAGGTGGGCTAAAAAAAAAAAATTTATAAAGATGATTTATTTTTTTACTTTTATACATTAAAATTATTTTAAATAAAAGAATTTCTTTCTCTTAAAAATATTTTTTCAAGCTACTGCTTAATTTATCCAACATTGATCGTCTGAAAATAAAAGAAAATAAAAATAATAATAATAATATTATTATTATTATTTAAAATAATCTTAAGACTTAATGCATGGAGAAAACTGATAAAGGAAAAAAGAAATCTTCCGAGCTATCTTGTAATACTCGTAAATCTTTACTCTTGTAATACTTATTCATTCATACAACTTGCTTTTACAGTCGATCAAGGAAATTTTGTCGCCTTTATAATACAGTAATTCAAAATTCAAGAGCGTCATTAACTTTAATGGTCTTAACAAGTACCGAGTGAAAAAATAAATAAATAAAATTACATTTTCCATATTCAATAATTTTGTAAAGTAATCACAAACAGCAAAATATCACTTTAAATGCGAAATCGAAGGATTATTAAAATAAAATATATCACTGTCATGACGAATCACCAATCTAAGGAATTATTATTTTGTCCTTTACATAAGTACTAAATATAAAAATCAGTAAATAAGTCCTAGAACCTAAAAATGGTGGAACTGTATGTAACCAACAGAGCCAAAAAGAAACAAAATATTAAAATAATAATCTATTTAACGAGAACATCGATATTTGCAATAATTTTATCTTAATAAATAATCAAAATGTTTGATGGTTCAAAGTGAATATGGAATGCTACAATCATATATAATATGTAGGCTATTAAAAAATAAAATTACAGTAAAATAATATTAATCCTAATTACCCTATCCAGTCATGTGTGCATCTTGATGCGAGGTGAATGGGAAAAATAGGAAACACTAAGTTATTTTGAGAATGGAATTTAATTATAGACTAAATGTTGGTAGCATTTGGCAACTGCTTAAGCTTTATTCTATCTAAATAAAATAAATCTAGAAGTTTTCATTTTTAATAATGCAAGTAACTTGGCCTTCGTAACTAAACCGATGAGCATTATTAGAAACTAAGAAAGAATCCATTACCTCCTTAATATGTGAAAAAAATTGTCATGGTAGCAAGTTTTGCTGCGGTGATAATGTTAACTAGCATCAACAAAGAATTTGCATGAAACCTGGATTCCGTTCAACATAGAAAGTCATTATGCTAATGTCTTTACATTCAAATATTACCTATTTTATTTATTATTTAGTGAAGAACAAAATAGGAGTCAAATAATTTTGACCTTCTTTTAACCGTAAGTTTTATTATATGCTTACACACAAAAGTTACTGAATTCACAATGATTAGTGGAATATAACGCTACAAGATACAGACTTTTTCTTCATAAAAACAACAAAAATAACAATCCAGTTGTTCTAGTTTAAATATACGAAAATTAAATTTTTTTTTTTTTTTTTAATGTTTTAATTAAGAGTGTTTCTCATATAATTATTTTTATTATTATTATTATTATTATTATTATTATTATTATTAAGTGAATGATTCTTTTTTTTCGTATTATTTAGTGGCAGTAACCAAATGAACATATTTTGACAAACAAATGACAAATTAATTCAAAATAGTATAAGCTCTCTAAGCATATAAATGTACAAATTCTCAGTACTTCCTTCTCATATCAAGTCTAATCTGTCGTTTTAAAATAAAATAAGATACTTTATAATACTCCTATTTAAATTGTCCCTACTTTACAGCTATTTAAAAAAATTTCTATAATCGGTTTTTCTTAAGTTTCCCATTAATTCCCTCATTCTTTCATACTTTTACATTTCTCTAAATTCCTTTTTTTTTCAATCTCTTCTAAATCATTCGTTTTGAACTTATGACATTAATCACAGACTTTTCCTTGCTTTTCTTTTATTTTTGAAAAAAATTCTACCCAGTTCACTAACTTTTCCTGCTGAATATGCATATTTTCCGTCAAACTAATCTAACACCAGTAAAAACAAACTAACAAAAAAAAAAATTTCATGAAACTTTAACTAATCCTTAAACTTTCAATAATCAAATTTCTTACTCGTTCCTAATTTTTAAAATTATTCTTCACAAAATATCAACAAAAGTTTTATTGATATTTCTTAAACTAAATTTTTAAACAAAAAGAATAATAACACGTAATTAAATTGAAAAGGAAACCTACTTTTTATCTGCTTCAGATTCTTCTACTTTTTTAAGTTCATTAAGTTTCAGTTGCTCGATAAATTCTTT
>SEYY01001211.1:27500-30000 GCA_009176605.1 Armadillidium nasatum
ATCTTTACAAGCTGAAAAGTATGTGCAATACTCAATAAATCAATTTAAGAAAAAAAATTAACAAAATAATTAAATGAAAAATAAACTGTATGAAATATGATATTAATAGACAAAATTAAAAAAAACCCTTATTAGGGAATAAAAAAAAATTTTCATTGATAAATGTTTCCTTCAAGTTTTGAAAAAAATTGTCATTTCATTTTTGACGCAACATCAAAATTAAGGTTTTCTGATGGTAAAGCAATTTGGTTTCTTTTATGTGCTTAACTTATTTCTGTACTTTGCATAAAAATATGAGAATGGAAAATCCTTGCTCGGAAATACAAATTGTTGCAAATGGCAGTAACATTTTTTTCATATACAATTATATATATATATATATATATATATATATATATATATATATATATATATATATATATATATATATATATATATATATATATATATATATATATATATATATATATATATATATATATATATATATATATATCTTATATCAGTAATTTTATATTATAACTATAGTATATGATTATTTGTATTTATATGTTAATATTTTAACTAATTTGTGAATTTCTTTATTTGCCATTTTTAGCTTAAACTTAACATCTTCCCAAATCATATAGGAGCTAAAAATATTACTAAAAAAATGAATTTCTCCAGTAGCTAGAAGCTTGTAAAATGTAAATGATTATAATATATATATATATATATATATATATATATATATATATATATATATATATATATATATATATATATATATATATATTATATATATATATATATATATATATATATATATATATATATATATATAATATATTTATATATTTAATTTTATCAATAAGCATTATTTTCACTGGCATTAATAGTGTTTTATATAATCTTCACTGGCATTAATAGTGTTTTATATAATCTTAACTAAACTCATAGGAGGAATGTAAATCCTGATGATCATACGATTCATAATAATGTGCCTTCAACTTGGTGGCCTTTTGAACACAATGAGGAAGAATTATTTTAAAATCAAGTGTAAATAAAGAAAAAGAATTAATGTATACTATGATACACTTTAAACTTTTTAGCAGCAGGTAAATTTCTGTGCCAGATCAATTACCCAATATTTTAAAATTACCTGACTCTGGCTCCATCTCTATCTATCATTTCAATAAAGCTACCTAGCTTTGGCCTCCAACTAAATATCAAGATTTCATTAACTGATAATTAAATGCAAATTCTTTTTGTTAAATTGAAATTGGCTTACCAGAAGTCATAAGAAAAAGATAAAGAAAGCATGCTATCCAGATGTGAGAAAGCATTTTTTTCTGCTATAGAGTAAATTTGGGAATGGTTTGACATAAGAAACTGATAGTAACTCTTTCATCATTCAAGAAAGTTTGATCAATATATAGACATCAAGGTATAGAATGATTGACTCAGCTTTCAATAGTAATGTACTTTTGGTGTGTAGTTTTGAAAATGCTTTAAGGGTATTGGTGACTTGGTTTGCATGTTAACTTTCTTGACAGATGTTTATTTTGCTTTAAGAACAGTTGCTTAGTCATTCGGAGAAAAAATATCAGTTTTTTATCTTTTTTAATGCTTTTTCTTTTTATTATATATTTATATTATTCTTCCGTTGAAGAAAAGTATGTGTAGAATGCATTTAAACATATTTTGAATTCATATTTTCAATATAGTGAAAAATAGAGAGGTTCGTGCCAGATCGAATTATTACCAATAATTTAAATATATAATTATGCAGTTGCATTTATAATTTGCTTGATGAAAATTTAAATCTAAGTCGTTCTATTCAAAGAAAATAACCATTCTGTATTTTAAATTTTTACAGTTTTGATATCATCATGTGACTTCTTTCTTTATTTTATGTACCTTCAAAAAAAGCAAATCGAAGTCTGTCAAATAAAATGATCAAAGCTTAAATTGTTAACAAAAAAAAAACAAAATTATACTTACCTTGAAATGGTGAGTCATTTTTTATTTTTATTCAACTTTTGACATTTACACTAACTAAAATTCTGAATTTCCTTTGTTATTTACCAAAGTTATTGTAAACTTTGTGTTTACTATCAACACATGCTCCTAAAAATCTGTCTATTAAGGGATGCCGAAAATGTTTGATATATATCGATATAAATATTTTTTTTTTTACGATAGCATCATGGATATCATCAAAAAAATATCGATGATATTTTCAAAACCGATATATCGATATTTTATCCTCAGTATCGAACCAACGATATTTTTTTTTACTTCTAGAAATTTTAATTAGTTTTCTGCTCCTTTATAAAATAAAATTTAAGCAAAATTTAAATCCTTACGTACCTAGAATATCAAGACGATCTATGTATTGATAAGAAAGTTATAAGAATTTAAAAACTTACACAAACTTTGATCGGAATATTTCAAAAGTTAAATTTTAAATGGTTTCACAGGCTTTCGCTTGTTAAAACTTAAAAGAGACTCGACCCAT